>JABUQX010041285.1:37500-42191 GCA_015478945.1 Trachelipus rathkii | reverse complement strand
GTTGTTAGTTGTTGTTCGTTGTTGTTATTGTTGGTTGTTGATTTTGTTGTTGTTGTTGTTGTTGTTTGTTTTTTGTTGTTGGTTGTTGTTGTTAGTTGAGAATATATAACCCTTTTGAACTGATATGGTACGTTCGTGCGTCGTATTCTTGTTACTTTCTTCTGATTGGGTGAAAGAAAGAATCTCATTGCCTTATAAGGTATTGTTTACGCATACGAATTCCTTCAGTAGGACATTTTTTCGTTGTACTTTACGATGTCATCTCCCCACATCTCTACACCTGTTGTTGATATCTTCACAAGGAGCTTCGTTATTCCCAACGATGTCATTTATATTTAATCGTCAACCGGATGGATAACCATTAACATTGCTTGTATTCCTACCAAAGGGTCAAAAATAATAGACCTTTATTCGTTTTGTGCTGAGGATTCATCAAGATTATCGACATCCTGCTGCATGGCTAGAGGATAAAGGGTTATGTTATCCAACGGTTCGATGAGTAGTGAAATATCTATCAGAGTGACATGTGAAGGTCATAATAAGGGAATAGCGCTGCGTTCTCATCATTTGTGACGGTATGTAAAACCCTTGATGCTCGCAACTATTGGAAACCCCTCCGATGTGAGAACCTTCATGGTAGTGTATAGGGTTTCACATTTCGAAACATCTGAAAATATACAGCTTTGATGCTTAAAATAAAAAAAACGAATTAACTCACATCTTAACGAAGTTGACATACTTGAGGACATAATACATATAGCACATGGTGTAATCTATTTTTGGATATTATACCGAAACATGTGTGTTCCCGTGCAATGCAGTATACAGGAGTGCGCTAATAACTATCGACATTGAAAAGTTTACTTCTCTCTTGTATGAGAGAATGATTGCTGCACTGAATCAAAATATGCCGAAAAATGTTTTAGTGCTGCAGAATGCATTTATATACTTACATCCTTTTAAAGGATTTTGAATCTTTAGAGAGATATATAGAACGTTCCCCCAACTTGAATCCTATGTTCGCTGAATCAGATGAATTAATATATTGTAAAGATAAACTTATATGTTTTTATGTATTATATGTTTTTATGTATTTATATAACACTCTTTTCAATGAAAATTATATTGTTATAAAAATGGAAAAACTGTGTTTTTAGCTTCCCTCCTATGTTCGGATTTATGACTACATTGAGTTGTTAATGATAGCTGTTTATTCGTCTGGTTGTTGTGTGTTAAGTATGTTATGTTCATATTTTAGCTTTACAGAGAGTAAAACTTTACTTTGTTTGTCTTTACCCATTAGGTATTATGCTGGTTAGGTAAGATAGGCTAAATTTTTTTGTTAAATAAATTACTATGTTAATGTAAAATTAACATTGTCATGTTTGGAAGATATGGTTGCTAAAGTATGAATGGAATATGTTTTTGTTGAGTCTTGGTAGTTACTTTTACTGTTGATAAGTTTGATCTTTGTTAATGTTAGCAGTTTAATTCTTGCTTAAGAGTGTCAGGATTGATGCAAATGTATATTATATTACTTAGTTCATGATTAGCTTTTTTTAATAGGAAAACTTTGTTACGGTTAGCATACTATTCACCGGTCTATATAATAATTACACAAAGGTTATAGTAAATTTTAGTTAAATATTACCATGTTAGTGTAAATTAACATTGTTTTGTTAGAGATATGCTTGACCAAGTGCTGAATAAGTGTACGTTTTTGGTTGCTATGTTAGTTACTTTACTGTTGTTAGGTGTGAAACTTTGTTAATGTGACTGTTTATTTGTGTTTAAGATGAGTTAGGTTTGTCGTTGTACATTATTTTTTAGTTCAGATGATGCTAAGTAAGCTTTATAATGTGAAAACTTTGTTACGTCAGCAGTATATTCGTTTGATCTTTGTATAAAGAACTTGATTTTATGTTATATTTATCCAAAAATGATACTCAAAATGTGACCTTAATCGAATAGATCAATAGAATCACAGATGGTCAGGAGGGTGGCTGGATGAGGGGTTGGATAGTGTGGTTTGATTTAGTGATTTACTGCTTAGGGTATGTAAAACGTAAATTTGTAAGTTATAAACAAAAAGAATAGGAAAATTTTATTATTTATTTTATTTATTTATTTAATTTTTTTTCTTAATGGTCTCTTGAAAACCAGTAAAATTTTCGAAATCACAGCATCCAATAGCATATATAAACACACCAACCTTGTTGTTATACGAATGTTTATTAACTCGGCACCGCACCGGCTCCAGCATCGGTGCCGGAGCCAACTCTGAATCCTTCCTCCTTCCTCATTCATCCTTCTTCATTCCTCCTTTGTTTTTTGCACTCTGTGCTCTTTTTTCAGTCGGGACCCCCTTAATGGGGGGTCCTAGACACCCACACTGACTTATAACCATCATATTCGAACCTCTACGACCTCGATAACACATATAAGGACACCAACATTGTTGTTATACGACTGTTTATTAACTCGGCACCGCACCGGAGCCAGCACCGGTGCCGGAACCAGCTCTGAATCCTTCTCAGCCTCATCCTCCTTTCTTCCTTTCCTCCTCCTTCCTCATTCTTCCTTTCTTCTTCTTTCCTCTTCCTCTGTTTTGCATTCCATGCATTTCTTCTTCTTCTTTTTTCAGGAAGGGACCCCCCTCCAATGGGGTCCCTGGACTCCGAAACCGATTCCAACTCCGACTCCGTCTCTGACTCCGAATCCTCCAGCATTTCTCCGAGTTTCAGCCTTCTACGATTATTTTAATTTTTTGTGGGGCAACGTCCCCCCTTACGGGGGGACGCAGAGAAACGTAATCTCGTCTCCGACGAGATTACGTCATCATATAGCTCACATCCAGATTTCACTCTGATACGTTAAGCCTAACATGGTATTCAGGACGAATTTGACCTTGGCGCTAAGGGGGCAACACCCCCTTAGGGGTGACCTACGGTCACCAAAACTTGCATGGGATCAGTTTATCACATTCATAGAACATATACCAAGTTTGAAAGCTATACGTTAACTCTAACCCATGTAGATATATATTGGACTCAGAACCGGATGCGAAGAAGAAACCTCGGCGAAATCCAAAGTCGGAGTGCGTAAAAAACGATTCCTTACAGGAATCGTTTTTCGACTCAGATTCGATTTCCTTCGGAAATCGAATCTTCGATTGTAATAATAAATAATATAAGGTGTATGTGTATGCGCACGCGCGCTTCACATTATCTACCGGTCAAACAGAACTTCGGTCTGTTTGACCTCCAGGTGTTGTCGCCCAAACGCTCGGTTAGGCCTAAACTCACCCACGCAGATCAAGCAACAAAGGCGTAAGCGCAATATCGGCGTCCACCCTCGGGGGTGACCACCCTCTATATACATCCTACAGACTTGAAAATTACACGGATTCGAGCTTATCCCATATATAGATTATATTCCAAGTTTCAGACCTATATCTCTTATACTTTTTGAGAAAAAGCTGCCAGCGGTCAAAGTGTCGCATCACTACTACTACTACTTAACTAATAATTAATAAAATATAATAATAATAATAATAATAATAATAATAATAATAATAATAATAATAATAATAATAATAATAATAATAATAATAATAATCCCCTACTCTATTCAATGAATTGAAAAACCAAAATATTCTTTTCATCAAATAATATTTCAAGATGATAAGATGCTAATTCATTATGCAGAAGCATGATTTCTATTTTCACCACGAGAGAGAGAGAGAGAGAGAGAGAGAGAGAGAGAGAGAGAGAGAGAGAGAGAGAGAGAGAGAGAGAGAGAGAGAGAGAGAGAGAGAGATTTACTCGGTATCCCGCGAGTGCATTAGGATGTATAAATTCGAATTTAAAAATACATTATCTACTTAAAATTTTTTATTTTATAACTAAGTTTTGCGAAGAAAATTTTGTATTAAAAAAAAAAAACATTCGTGCACTGAAATTGAGCAGGATTCATAACATACTTAAATTTTCTCATTACTTTAAATTTTCTATTGCAAAAACATTTTAAAAAACACATTTCTCTCTCTCTCTCTCTCTCTCTCTCTCTCTCTCTCTCTCTTCTCTCCTCTCTCTCTCTCTCTCCCTCTTTCTTTCTCTCTCTCTTTTTCTCTCCTCTCTCTCTCTCTACTCTCTCTCTCTCTCCTTAACTTACTTAAGAGATTATTTAGAGAGCCATCCAAATCTAGTAAATATCTCCCTAAATACATTTTTTTTTATCTTTTACAACTTTGTATAGAGTATAATTATTTTATTTTCAATGACGACTTTTATCGTCTATCTTCTGAGTCTTCAAATAGGTTCCTCCATCTTTACCAGTATTGGTATTGGCGAATATTATTATGGAGTTTTTTTAGAAATTTAATTCCTCTCAGATTATTTAATACTATACTAGGTACCAACTAGTTTAGTTAGATATGTAGAAAACACTTTTGTGATTTTAGATGAGAGTGTTGATATTTAAAATTTAATTAATGAGATTAATAGTCACATCCCATTCATAAAATTTACCTATGAAACAGAAATTAATGGAAATCTTCCCCTTTTAGATATATATATATATATATATATATATATATATATATATATATATATATATATAAAAAAAATAAATATATATATATATATATATATATATATATATATATATATATATAATATATATATATATAT
>JABUQX010041285.1:2500-25000 GCA_015478945.1 Trachelipus rathkii | reverse complement strand
TAATGGAAAGGAGAAGAAGAGTTGGGGGATAGTAAATATCCTTGAGAAATACCACTGTCGATAGTTTTAGAGAATGAAGGATGGACGTCTACAAAAGCAACTAAATAGAGAAGGAAAGGAAAGGAAGTCAGAGATGGCCACAGAAAGAAGGATAGATATTCTATGAGTTAAATTTAAAAATCAAAGCTTTTTGTCAGGCTCTAATGAAAGCTTTTGATATGCCCAGCGCTACAACAAAGGATTCAACAAAATTTTGAAGTGCGCAGGAGCGAGAGTTAGGAAGAATGTAAAGAAGATCACTAGCATAGAATTCCTTACGAAAAGAATTCTGGCCTTGGATAAAAGACTAGAAAATTTAAGATGTTTCTAGACCTTCCTTTTCAGGATATATTCGAAAACTTTTGAAAGATACGGAGGTTAAAGTAACAAGGGTTTTTAAAGGATTGATAGCGTCCCCGAGGCAATCTACCTTTTTAATTAAAGACCTTCAACCTAAAAATCCTCTGAAATAATACAAAGTAAAATTCCATAAGGTATTAGATGAAATAATGAAAATTGACCGGAAATCAAAGTTAAGAGTTAAAGAGGCTATCCCTAGCTATCTTAAAATTTTGCAGGATGCGGCATACACAATACAGCTTTACCTCCTAGTCAAGTGAATGTTGAGAGCTTATTTTTTGCTTTAAAAATAATAAAATCGGATCTAAGGACATTGTTATAGGAGGGATTTTATTGAAGAAGTTTTATTTTTAAGAAACAATTGTTTTGAATAAATTTATATTACATATGCTGAGGCTGTTCAAAGAGAAATTATTTTAAAATTTAGAAAGAAAGGGAATATATATATATATATACCTATATATATATATATATATATAATATATAATAGTATATATATATATATATATATTATATATATATATATATATATATATATATATATATATATATTATATATATATATATATATATATATAGTATAATATATATATATATATACTTATACTATATATATATATATATATAATATATATTATATATAATATATATTATATATATATATAGTATAATATATTATATATTATAGTAATATATAATATATATATATATATATTAATATATAATAATAATATTATTAATATAATTATATATATATATGATACTAATATATATAGGACAAAGGTTACGTTAACGCCACCGGAACGGGAGGCGGATCAAAAAAAAAATTTTCACAGGTAGCATCATGATACATAAGACGATGTTCTAGGGTCGAATGAATTTTTTTTTTTTTTTTTTTTGTTTTTTTACCTGTTCTATCACTAAAATTTATATATTATTATTTCATTTCCATGGCAATGAGGGGCTCGGCCGACGGGGAAAACAGGGGGGACGTTTTCCATACCCCGTAGGGGAGGGGCGGAGGAATCCCCCGCGACACCCAAATACCAAAGAGGGGGGTTCCGGAGACCCTCCCCGGAGAGCGGATGGGGGAAATAGTCCTACCCCGTAGTTTCCCCGGAGGCCGAGAGACCCCGACTCCTACCATCGGTGCGGTATCCTTGGGGTATTCTTTAATTACATTTTCCTTACTAAAATTTACCAGGATTCCAAAAAATGTATCCTTTTCGCGTGTAAGCATAGTGTTAGTTTTTGATGATATAGATTGTTTTTTTTTTTTTTTTTTTTTTTTTTTTTTTTTTTTTATTCATTTCGACCATAAAACGTCTAATTTATGTATCATAGAGGCTACTTGTGAAAATTTTTTTTTGATCCGAGCTCCCGTTCCGTGTTGGCGTTAAGTAACTTTTACCTATATATATATATATATTAGTATAGTATACCTATATATATATATATATATATATATATATATATATATATATATTATATATATATATATATAGATAATATATATATATATAATATATTTATATATATATAAGTGGGCGGCTCGTGCGTCAAATTCTTTGAGAAGGCAATTCAAAAAATATATATATAATATATATATAATTATATATATTATTAATATAAATATATATATATATATATATATATATATATATAATATATATAGTATATATATATATATATATATATATATATATATATATATATATATATATATATACATATATATATAATTATATATATATAATAAATTAATAATTATTAGTGGTCATCTTCTATGTGTGAAAATAAATTTTAATTTTCATTTTAATTTCAATTTTCGCACCTTAAAATGCTTTTTTTTATTTAAACTTTCGTTTCATATACAATACATTTAATAATTTGTAGTATTAAGTTGTCTCCAGATAAGGTAACTCTATATATATATATATAATATATATATATAATATATATATATATATATATATATATAATATAATACATTATACTATATATATATATTATATATATATATATATATAT
Source organism: Trachelipus rathkii (assembly GCA_015478945.1). Taxonomy (NCBI): domain Eukaryota; kingdom Metazoa; phylum Arthropoda; class Malacostraca; order Isopoda; family Trachelipodidae; genus Trachelipus; species Trachelipus rathkii. The sequence continues at coordinate 22,570 of JABUQX010041285.1, read as the reverse complement.
ATATTATTATATATTTATAATATATATATTTATTAGCGACAATTCAAGATAAGAACTGGTTTCATATATGATCACTCACTGTATTGCAAAACATCTCTAACACTTTGAATTTCGAATAGGCGTACAACACGAAAAAGGAATTTTGTAATTTTTTTACATGAAATGAATTTAAGAATACGATTCCAATATCCCCGTATTTATAAAACTAACAGCTCAAAATTTATTAAAAACAAACAAAATCAGTAATAAATTAATATAATAAAATAATATAAAAAAGCTGATTATTACTAACTCCAACTCCAACAAACATCATTCCCATCTTCAATAACATGAAAACGAGCTACTGAGTCTGCGGGAGGCAGTACAAAGCAGCAGGAAGAGTCTGACTCAAACGCGTTTTCTCAGACTCTGGTTGAGTCAATTTTTAAATGGAATTATGAATGTAAATAAGTCGGTATAAGACATGTCAAGTTAGCATAAGTTATTTATTAGTTAATTTATATAATTATGTTTAATAATATTATTATTAATTTCTTGCTAATGCAATTTAAATGGGGATTATTTAAAAAAAAAATGACTGCTACTGAGTCGTCAGGCACATTCAAAGTTGCCTAGCTTTAGAGAATAAGGAACTATTTTTTTTGACTCAGAGAAGTAACAATGCCACCGATCGCCACTATTTAAAAAAGGAACGAGTAGGGAAAGATGCCGACACTTAAAGACTAGCCTTCGAACTAAAGGGTTGGCCGACGCACCGGGTGCGGTGCGGTGCGGTGCGTGGTGCGCGCATGCTGGGCGGTGCGGTGCGGTGCGCACTCAAAATTTCAGCGAATCTGGTGCGGTTGCGTTGCGGTGCGGGAAAAGAAAAAATAAAAGTTGCGGTCGGTGCGGGAGCACGAGAAAAATCTAACGGTGCCGGTGCGGTGCGGTGCCTGGTGCGGACCTTGGGAGCGCACCGCCACCGCACCAGGCTTTCCCGAAAATTTTTTAAAAAACGAAAAAAGAAAGAAAAAATGAACAAATGAGTATATTATATATATATATATATTAATATATATTATAGATATATATATATAATATATATATATTTAATAATATATATATATATATATATATATATTTATATATGATATATATATAAATATATATATATTAATAGATATATTATATATATATATATATATTATATATATATATATATATATATATATATATTATATTATATATCATAATATATATATATATATATATATATATATATATATATATATATATATATATATAGTATATATATATATATATACTACGAATTTTCACCATCCCTTCCAGCTGTGCAAAAGTTATTTTTGGAGCAAGAAAATTAACTATGTAGGATCACTTACGTTTAGTACAAACACACGCTTAGCAAGTCTGGATATTCCTATTGCGAGGTTTATCAAAATTAACAAATGATAGGTAAACAAATGTTTTCCATTTACGATGTTCATTGTTCCCTCATTAATGGTACAATAACAAATGTAACCGAATCAAGGAGCCATATCCCTAGGGTAGTGTTCTACGTGTAATTACTATTTGCTTTCGGATTTAATGACTATTACTATCTAATCCCAGCGACCGTCAATTTCTCTCTCGATATTGATGACCTGCTTCTTACTATTTAGCCGGTGCCAGCACGCCTTTTCTCTAATGAAACTTCAATTAGCTATTTGCAGAATAGTTCACAATGGGGGGTCAACTCCATGACTTCCATCTTCGTCTCCCACCAAACCTCACGCAGTGCTTTTCAAGATAAAAGGGAATCGAAGAACCTGCCATCTTCTTCCAGCAAACTTAACCTTATTATGCGTTATGCCCATTCCTGTATCACAAGCTCAAACATTGATCTAGGAACTTCATTTCTCAGATGGCCCTTACATGCGCCACCGATATTAACACTCCTGCGAATGACCTGTCATCTCGCCTCAAACATCCTTGAGTTGCTCACCGGCACTGTTCCTTTACCTCTCTATATCGCCCTAGTCCGTTCGAAGCTGCGACATCATGGAGTGTAGGTATATGGCTCAGACCTCCCCAACCTTACTGAACACATGTTAAGATCCCATCCAAAACCTAAGGCGATTCGTCATCCTCCACTGGAACCTTCCGTTCGTCCCCCAGGGTGAGCTGAAGTTGAATCCAATGTGATGCTACTCTCTCTTCGAAGGGAATACATCATGTGCCCAAGAAGTTCATATTCCGCTTTTCAAACCCCAATACGTCTGCTCTGACACCGAGTCTGCAGGAGATACCTTCCAGAATCCTACATTTCTTGGTGATTTGCAAACCACAGTTCATAACATCCTTAATTTCCTTAACATCCCGTTGCAAAAGGTGCTGCCTTTCTCTTCGAGAAGTGTATATACCTTGGCTATTCCCTCTCCCACCATTTGCTTGTGGCCCTGACCTCTCTCTCCAAATCTAGCCACCCTGCTGTCGTTCTCTTTTTCTACGAGTTGTTACCAGCACTCACGCGCAGAGCATTATCAAGGAGGGGGTGCTGCACACCTCAGAGATATTCATCAACTAACTCAAACTACGCAGATGAGCACAGAATCAGGCTTTAAAGTGAGAGAGATAAAATTCAGCAGGAAACACCGAAGATGGAAGAGAATTCCAAGAACAGGTGGTTGGCAGGAAAGAATGGAAGCACCGCAGCGGAACTGGCCGGAGTTACGAACTATCAACACAAAACTCATTGCGCTGACACAGACCCTGTGCTCTACCGAGGGACGTCGTAAAGGTGGTGGTACGCGAGTGATAAGCGCTCCCTCGCAGCACCTGCCGCCTGCGTTACGCCTATAGAACAGAGATAAGCACCAACATCGCGCACAACGATAGAGGGTTAAGTGAACTTGGAAAGTGCAGAACAGTTCTTATAAGCCTTTTGGCTTTGACTCGACCTATCCAAAAGCCGGGTGGTGAAACCAGAGCCCCCAGATATGAGAGCAGTACTCCATACAAGGGCGGATGAGCCCTTGTATAGCTGGAGCAATTAGAGAAGAGGAAAAAAGTCTCGAAGCCTAAACAGAACTCCCAGTTCTTTAGGGCCTGCCCCTACGCAAACCGTTGTGATGTGAGGTTTACCAAGACTTCTTTTGTTATGGTAAGACCAAGGAATGTTTATATTCGTCAACAGGAGAAGCACGAGATAACTATCGAACAGAGATAGGAAAGTCTAGAAGGGTTCCTAGAGAGGGAGATCTCTGTAGAAGTTGGGTTTAAGGAATTGAACTTTCACAACGGTTGTGACCGACCACCACCAGGAAATCTCTAATCCAGATAAGCAAGAATACGAATCGGAAGATTTAAAACGAAGGCAATTCTAGAAGTAAAAGAGGGAGCAGAATTGAAGATGAGTTTGAAGACATGAAGACAGTCGGAGTCCACCGGCTTTACTAGTGGATTATATGGGAGATGTGCAGCGTGAGAAGATCTTAATGAAAAGTAGGAATAAAAGCTAGGGAGATAAGACAGAACCTGAGGAACCACTACTATTGATAGAAAAAAAAGGAAGTCGCCCCATCAACAATTGCGATACTTGAGCGATGTTGAAACGGAAAACTAGACAACAGTAGCAAAAGTAGGGAGGAAAAACCCAAAGGAGGGGAGCTTGGAAGAGCAGCGACCGCTTGCATAACCCGGTCAAATGCCCCTTGGATTATGCAAGCGCCACACGCAAGGCTCCCCGTAGTTCCTTGAGGAGAAAACCATTAAATCAGTTTAATAGGAAAGTATTCGCCAGTAGGACTCGAAGCGCCGAAGCCGTACTGGCAATGCGGAAAGAAGGGAATGGAGATTCCGGATGATCTAAGAAATGAGAGTGAGAAGGTTTAAAGATCTTAGACTAGGATACAAGTGAAGAGCTATTTACTGTGATAGTTAGAAGGATAGAGCAGCTTACTTTTTTCGGAATAGGTTGGACAGGTGCGTGCTTCCAACACCGTGTGTAAGTTTTAGTATTTAGTCATAGGGAATATAGTTGAACGATGGGCGGGGTCAGCACGAAAGCACACTCCCTAAAAACTCCGGGGAATAATGCCATCCGGGCCACCCGCCTTCCTAACCTTCATAGATTTCAGGAGCCCATGCACCCCAGCAAATGTAATCACAGGCAAAGGTATAGGACACCTGTAAGAAGGGAGGAGGAGGAGGAGGAGGAGGAGGAGGAGGAGGAGGAGGAGGAAGATGCCAAGAATCGTCTAGGGTTGAGTTAAAGGGAAGGAGGATGAGAAAGAAGTTGGAGAGCAGTTGGAAAATTAGCAACAGAACCATCATATCGAATAAGAGAGGAGAGACAGATTTACAGAAGTTGTTAGAGATGTTTTGTCAGTTGGCAAGAGGCCAGAAAGAATTTTCAGTAGGAGAGAATCAAGGTGGTTAACGCACTTTCGTTTGATGAAAGCCAGCTTTGTTTGCCAAAGATATTCCTGCAACGATTTCTAGGCTGAATGAAAATTAGCAAGTGATAGAAGAACGAGAATTTTTCCACCCCCGATACGCACTGCCTCTGAATGGCCAGAGAGCAAGCACGATCGAACCATGGAATTATGAAGGAGAAGAAAGATTTAGTCTAAGATAGGAATGAACCTGCTCATCCCATCAACGAGTACAGCTCTCACCTTATGGACAGAGCCAGAAGCGTCACCAGAGTCAAAGCAGTCATTTCATTTATAGCTAGTGTAGAAGCGACGCAAGGCCCCCCAATCGGCCCGATCAAAGTGCCAGAAAAAACCCATAGGGCAGGATGGAGCTGTTATAGAGAAAGTATTAAAATTGAGAGATATAAGGTTGTGGTCAGATTTACCGATAGGAGCGAAAGTGGTGTATTTAAAGAGAAAAAGACTAGTGGTGAAACATAGGTCAAGTGTGTTCAAGAATTGGTTGGGACGATCCGAAATGTGTGTGGGTTCTTTAATTAGTTGCTCCAGATCGTTAAGAATGCTGAATGATTCGGCCTCCTCTCCACCTAAATCAGTATGAGAGGATCCCAACCATTCAGTGTTGTGTACATTGAAATCCTCTAAATAGAGGACCTCAATATTTGGATGAGAAGATATAGCAGTCTCGTGAGAAGTAGTTAGATATTCAAAAAAGGCGTGAAAATCTGTTCTGTTAGGGGAACAGTAGCAGAAGCACAAGATTATTGTAGTAGAAGGAAGAAAGTAGTAGAAGTCTTGTTAAAGGCTTCATTCCTGTCTCACTTCGTAGTTCACAGTGAATTTACTCTAGTGTTTACTGACGGCTCTAAAACAGGGGACAGTATGAGCGCGTCTGAACGCAAACTCTCCCATATCCTCCCCCCTCATGCCTCAATTTTTATGGCAGAATTAATGGCTATAATGGTTGCCCTTTCTCGAATTCTATTCCTTAACCAAGACCACTCTTAATGTCATGGGTTTATTAGATTCGCTTCCAGCGCGCTCCAAGAGCTTCCAACCCCTTATTCTAAAAAAACACAATGGTATCCGCTGCACAACAATTTCTTCGGCTGCTCCACTCCCGTAAAAAACAAATCCTTTTATGTTGGACCCCCTCTCATGTAGGGGTAACTAGCAATGAAATCGCTGATGGAGAGGCCAAAATGGCCTCTTCTTCTTAGGAGCCTGTGTTCAGGTACGCTCCTGGATGCCATTCGACCAAGGCCACCTCCATCAACTGAATGCTTACCTGCTCTCCGACAAGCTTTTATAAAGAAATATAAAGCCGAGCATTGGGGTGAGTTGTCTTCCTCTCACCGACGAAAGCGCTTTCACGAGGTGATACTTGCACGCCTCCATATGGCCACACCAATATCACTCACAGTTACTATATGTCACAAGACCCTCCCACTCTGCAAATTTTGCCGTCGCCATAGCTCGCAATTTGTTCGTTATATCTTCATTGATTGTTCCCAACTGAACCAGTTGGACGTGCGATTTTCCTCTTTATGATCCATAACACCTTAAAAGATTATCCCATATCTTTATCTGAATCGTTCCCACGTAAGCAATAACTCTATTTTCGTGTATCTCCCAAAAAGTGAATATTCTTTACAACATATGATTTTGTAATGTAATATTACGACTATTTATAATGTAAGGATATAATTTTATTTAGTTTTTATTTCTTTTTGACTGAATATTCATTTCGCCATTCATAGTTTTCTTGACATTTAAATATGTATGTGCCAGGACCCACCCATGGAGGTGATTATTATTTAACCCAGTGTGGCCGCTTCTTTGCGAGCTGTGGTGGGTCCTGTATATTGACTACAAAAATAGTACAATAACAAATGTAACCGAACCATAAATTTAGAGGAAAGATCTCAATATCGTCTCTCTCATCATTTTATTCCTGACTTTCATTGTCTTATATATTAATGACTGTCTTAGAGGCTGTTGCGAGAGCTGCCAAAAAAGTGCTATGCCGATTATCATGAATGATATCTTTTAAATTGATTGGAGGTAAATGATACCAATTGGTTAGAAATAGAATTGTTTTGAGATGGAAAGACATTTATTTTATCATCAGAGCGGCCGTACTGGCAGAGAGATTCATTAAGTTCTTGCAACCTTAACATAATTTGCAGAGTAACGTCATGTATTACTGAAAGTTAGCGAACTTAATTCTGGCCTGTATTTTATTTAGTTCTTACTGAGCCATGGTCGAATGATTAAAGTGTGCCGCAATTGACCTATATTTTGAAAGAACTTCGCTGACTCTTGTTTGAGATGTCACAACATTTCTAATGTTGATGAGCGACGGAGTTGGTGTTGATCACTCAAGAAAGAAACAGAATTTTCTCTATATTGGCACCAGCCTCTCCCATGACACAGTGAACATCATCTGGAGATAGGTTCCATTTCGCCAACATTCCATTAAATACGTCACTCAGATATTCACCTGTATGACGTTCAGTGAGAGGTTCAGAGCACGACACAAAATTTGACTTCTGAAATAATTGTCAACGGCATGACTACCCAGAGGAAACAAAGAAACTCCTGATTGAGAATCTAACCATTCGTCGGTGGAAAAAGCTAATTTGGATGATTATTTGATAAAGGTTATTAATTCTGAAACTAGTTTTGACTCTATCATACATTTTCTTTCAAATAATATCTCTGAAGAATTTCCTTTGAGTAGTGTGTTGAAAGAGACCGACACTTCGTTAGCCGTAAAAAAAACAAGAATTTCAACGTGACGAAACAGAAGATCATCCATTACTATAATTTCTGTAAATTTACTATATCCATCCTATATTATTTTTCGTTTCATTGTCCCATATATTCGTATTTTATATTAGTTTTAGAGATCTGCTTCGTTCTTAAAGCTGGAATTGGGATCCTTTACCCTTTTACTCATTTTATTTTTTACATTTTCCTTGTGTTTGTCGCTTAGATATTTCTTAACCCGGATGTCTTTCATCCTTTCCGAGAATAATTACGATTGCAAAGTGTACGGTTTGCGTTGTCATGGGAAACACTATTGAAGTAATCCCAAACCACACTGGATAAGGATGCCATTGCCGAATTGCTTCAGCGTTGATTCGAGGAATATCTCACCAAATACGAGACTTCAATATTATTAATATTGCTAGATTTCGATTGCCACTCAAATTACTGTCACTACCTTCAAACGGCATTAGACAACTCATTCTAATCAATTTCTCACAAAAGTTGTTAAATTTTCTAACAAGTTCCATCAGAACATTTTCTAATCACATTCCGAGTTTCCGAGTGCGAATGCAAATGATCTACAGTATTTTTAATATTTGCGAATGCGAAAGTCAATGCGAATATTTAAAAACATGCGAATATATATATATATATATATATATATATATATATATATATATATATATATATATATATATATATATATATATATATATATATATATATATATATATATATATGTGTGTGTGTGTGTGTGTAGGTGTGTGTGTATGGTGTGGGGGTGTATTATTCTTTTTCACCTTTCCTCAATAAAAAAATAGTCGCTGGAATTGTATAGTTACAGCAATTTTAGTTTTTCTTGTAATTTACAAAATTAAAGATAAAGATATCGTACGGTGTTAATACTGCATGCAAAAATGTTTATAAGGTAGTTTGGAAAATAAACAACGGGAGTGTGTTCCAGACTTTACCAGTGGAGTACATGTAAGATTGAGCATAGCTGTTAAGTCTGAGGTCAGAGAGTGCATAGAGAAAATGAGACTGTGTAGAAAGGTGAGTCACAAGAACCATTCTCAATGGAGGAGGTATGTGATTGAAGAGTTCAGAAGAGCAGTGTCCGCTATAATATCGATGAAATAAAGAGCGACGCAACAATTTGATTGATAAGACGAAAAACTCTAGATTCAACCATTTGAAGAGGAGGAGTGTGAGTGGAATCACTCCAGATGCGTGAGGCATAGTCTGTACAGGAGCGAACGACACCCCTATAAAGATCAAACAACTGAGGTGGCGTGAACAAATTCTGAATGCACCTCAGAACAAACACCCAACCCGTTAGAAGCTTGTTTAAAAAGAGAAGCAATAGGAACCTTTCAATTTAGGTCACGAGAAAAATAAACACCCAAGAATATTAATGACAGACGAAGGTTGAGTTATGCGTTTTCAAAGAAGATGTTATAGCTGTGTTAAAGATTATGTGGAGTGGAAAGATGGAGGAACTGAGTTTTTGAGTAATTGAAAGCAGCCTTGATCTCAATTGCCCCAAGAATTTCGAGAAAGATCAGATGTTAGTGATCCAAGGTCGTTCTCCTAGCGTGAGTCTAATTTTTGTTGAAGGGGACGTCTATCAAAATAAAGGGAGTGTGAAAGGGTGAAGTCATCGGCATAGGAGTGGATATGTGATGATGAAGTAATTAGAAATAGGTATTTTATGAAAAGTAGAAAGAGTTGGATTTTAAAACCAGAACTATGAGTTGCATCACTATTTATAGATTTGAAGGAATGAGCGTGGCATTCACCAAAATACCGAAGGAAAGAGGATCAAGAAACAGAAAGACTAGAAAGATGATCGCTAGTAGAACGCTTCTTACGAAAGCCGTACTGGCAATCAGAGATAAGATTAGAAGAATTGAGATGTTTTCAAATCTTCTTGCTAGGATAGATTCGAAAACTATATAAATAACAGAAGCTAGAGAGATTTGACGATGGTTGGAGGGATGAGATTTGCTCCCTTCTTTTTGTACAGGAGCACCTTTCCAGCAAGAAGGGAAGGCCAAAGTAGAAAGGCAGAGACGGAATAATTTAACAAGGCAGAATGCAAGCTTGAAAGCACAAGTTTAGAGAACTATAGGAGGAATACCATCAGAACCGTAAGCCTTCTTATTGTTAAGCTCTGAAAAAGCAGAAATAATACCTTTTGAAGAAATTACAATATTGGCATAAATATGTTGGAGGGAGGTGGAGAAGAAGAATAACCCTGGAATCGTCTAAGGTGGAAATAGAAGCAAGGGTTTGAGCAAAGAGTACAACTTTAATTGAAGATAAACGGCAGTTATGTTGACGGAAAATAATAAAGAAGGGGAAGAGGAAGAAGCAAAGCTAAGAATTAACATTTTTTTGAAAAATGTTAGAAAGGACATGAGGAAAAGGAACCAGTAAGATTGTTGCATTTTCTACTGAGAAAAGAATTTTTTTTAGTGTTATGGAGAATATGTTTTTTCACGATTTGGGGATGAAATATGTTGCAATGGTTTCTGGAATTTAAAAAGGACAGTAATTCCTAAAGGCAGCGTCCATGTGGCTAGTAGCACGAGGACAAGCATAGTTAAACCAAGGTTATCTAGGTTTAGTTGGAGGTAAAGATCATGAGGTGCACTCCTCCATGCCAGAGATGAGGTTTAGAGGAGGAGAGGTGATGTTCAAGGAAATGAAAATTAGATTTTAAACCGAGAAGGTTTGCAGAAATTTACGAAGATATTCGACCGTACATCAGAAAAGGCCGACAATATTCCGTGACGGCGCCAACCCTAGCACCGGAGGCTCAATGGCCTTTAATGGTGATGAGGAGCCACCCTTATAGGCTTCTCCGAGACTACGCGTGAATGCCTATTTTATACTTTTTTCTTTTTAGAGGTAAGTGTTGTCTGTAATAGTGTTTTTTGGTGTGCAATAAGGGAGAGTCTACTCCAGTTTAAGAAGAATGTGGATATGAGAGCAAAAGGGGAGAACCATTGGGACTGCAGTGCATGGGAAGTACTCTAACGACTCATATATGCCCAGTGGTGGGGGTAATTTCCTCGCTCATGAGCCGCTACTTCCTTCTCATTTATATATATATATATATATAATATATATATATATATATATATATATATAATATATATTATAATATGATATATAATATATATATATATATATATATGATAATATGTCGGTGCGGTTGCGTGTGCGTGGTGCGAAAATTTTGGTGCGGTGCGGTTGCGCTGTGGTTCGCTCTCGGTGCGGTGCGGTGCGGTGCCGCATTGCAAAAGAGCCGGTGCGGTGTGGTGCGGGTGCGGTAGAATGATGGGGGGTGCGGTGCGGTGCTGGTACGTGACCTCCCGTGCGGAGCGGAATGCGGTGCGCCAAAAATCCGGGGCCTCGGCCAACACTACTTCGAACGAAAATCATTATATATATATATATATAGTATATATATATATATATATATATATTATATATTATTATATTATATATATATAATATATTATAGATATATTATATATATATATATATATATAATATATATATATTATATTAAATATATATATATTATATATAATATATATATATTTATATATATATATATATATATAGATATATATATATATATATATATATATTATATGGATATATATATATATAATATATATATTATATATTATATATATATATGCTGACTTTAATATTTTTTGGGCTCACTAAGGCAAGTAGGCGTTGCCTTACTCTGCCTACCCCCAAAAACACCACTGATATATATATATATATATATATAATATATATATATATATATTATATTATATAATATATATATATATATATATATATATATATATATATAATATATATTATATATATAATATATATATATATATATATATATATATATAATATATTATATATATATTATATATATATATCTATTTATATAAATATATATTATATATGTATATATATAAATATATATATATATATATATATTATATATATATATTATATCATATATATATATATATATAATATATATATATATATATATATATATATATATATATATATTTATATCGTACACACATACATTACATAATATATATATAATATATATAATATATAATATATATATATATATTTCAGTTTGTACACCTCTACAGAAAAAGATACATAATAGGCAAAGATACAAATATTTAATATAATATATGTATATACACACACACACACAACACATATATATATATAATATATATATAATATATAGATATTATATAACTATCATATATATATATATTATATTATAATATATTATATTATATATATATTATATATATATATATACGTATATATATTAAATAAAAAATCTGTTTTGAATAAAATTATATTACATCAGTTTAGGTAGCTCATTGTTCAAAGGGGAATTACTTTAAACTTTAGGATGAAACTCAAATATAATTTTCCTGCCTTTAAAAATAAATAAATAAAAACAAAAAAAAAATTAACTTTTTAATAAAATTATATTACGTAACTGTACAGAGAAAGTTCATCGTTCAAAGAGGAATTATATTAAAATTTATTAAGAAAGTGAATTATTCTTTTTCTGTATTTTTAAAAATCTTATTTTCTATAAAATATTTTCTAAGTTTTTAGTTCTAAGTTAATAAAGATGTCATTAAGAAGCATTTAATTTCATCATACCGTAAAAATTTTGTAACAGAGAATTAATTATTTCATATGTGTAAATGGAGAAGGAATTATAACAAGGGTAGGAGACGGAGCCGAACAACTTTAAAATGTCGTAGCTGGAGTCGGAGCCGGGTAATTTTAAAATGCTAGAGCCGAAGTCGGAGCCTGGTAATTTTATAATACTGGAGCCGGAGTAGGAGTCGGGGCTGGAAAAAATTTGCTGGCTCCGCAGCCCTGGTTCCTTTACTTCCTGGTAATTCGTCTTTATAGATGGTTACTTAATCTGATGATGATTCGTCTTCCATGAAGACCAACTCATCTACTGAGCAGCAGGAACAATAGTGACATTTTAAATAATATTTTAAGTGAATTAAGTGCATAAAAATGAATTTAGTGTAAATATAAGCTGCACTTTTAGGGGGAAAGTGATATGTAGCACCCCCCCCCTATTATAATATTGTCGTACATAATGTTTTTTTTTAAAAGTGCTCGAGTCAATCCTAGATTTCATTCTCTGTAAAATCGAAGAAAACGTATTCGGTATTTTTAGTAGTTTTTTTTTTTATCATTTTCGGAGTAAAAACAGTTTGTATTTAAAGCTCTTTTAAATGCATTTACCATTTAATCTTTAAAAAATAATGTAAATTTTAGTATAATATGATGTTTTTAACATTTTGTATTATCTTAGTTATGAAAATGACTTGATTTTTTGTGAAATTTGTACGAACATATAATCTATGATTTTCGAGTTATTATGCTCTCTCTCTCTCTCTCTCTCTCTCTCTCTCTCTCTCTCCTCTCTCTCTTCTCTCTCTCTCTCGTTCTCTCTCTCTCTTCTCTCTCTCTCTTTCGCTCCTCTCTCTCTCTACTCCTCTCTCTCTTCTCTCTCTCTTTCTTCTCTCTCTCTCTATCTCTCTCTCTCTCTCTCTCTCTCTCTCTCTCTCTCTCTCTCTCTCTCTCTCTCTCTCTCTCTCTCTCTCTCCTCTCTCTCTCTCTCTCTCTCCGCTGAAGACTAAAAATGCATTATTTGTATTAGAGAATTTTATTACGTGATAGGTGTACATTGTGTAAATGTATAGTATAATATTTTAGCTTTTACACATTTTGTATCAAGTTTTATATATTATTTAGGAATAGCTTGTATATTGGGTAATTTGTAAAATCTTTGTTTCCCGTCATTTTCTGTCCTCATCGCAGTGGCGGGCTTTTAAAACTTCGAGTGTGAAAGAAACAGAACTTAGTTGTAGGTGTACAAGAGATTTACGTATAATATAAAAAATGATATTTCGAGAATGTAAGAAATTGAATTTGGTCGCATGTCATTGACCTAGTTATATATGGTAAAGACGATTTTGAATAAAATATGTGATCAGAACCAAAACTGAGTTTTGTACCCTACTTTTAATGAGATAACCATAAAAGGGTTATAAATATTAGGTTTTTGGTTCATTAGCCTCGAAGCACCAATCAAAGCGTCTTATATAGTCTCTTGTTTGTGAAGAAGGAGGTTTCAACAAGAGAAAGGTAAAAATACCGAGAACTGTAGATACTTAGGCCCCTCAACGTCCAAACGAAGTTAAATACGAGGAGATATCAAAAGAACACCATCAACTATAACTCGTGAAGTGGAGGTAGGATATAAGAAATAACTCCCAACTTTTCATTCCCATTTCATATATATATATATATATATAAATATATATATATAATATATATATATATATATATCCCTACTTATATGATATATATATATATAATATATATATATATATAGTATATATATATATATACAGGGTGATTCAAAAACTCTTTGCGACAAACTCGGAGGGCTGATAGAGCCAAACGGTAAGGAACATCTATATGTTAAAGTAACCTATGTTGTATGACCCGCTTCGTTTCAAAGTTACGGACGATTGAAGGTACACTAGTTTATGTTTGTGTGACGCATTGCATGTAGGTTACCGACGATTTAGGTTACTCAATTTTAATGTGTTTGTGCGTGCGTGTACATGTGTGTACGCTTAACGTCCTTCGGAAACACGTGGCAAAACCTTTACCTGGCCCAATTCATCGTTGATTCAGTACAGTGTAGGCATCGATTACGAATGGATCACTACACTCTTATTCCCGAGTTAACCGACATGATAATGTGTTACGGTGCGGCGAACGAAAATGGACGAAGAGCGCACCTCATGTACCGGGAAGGGTTTCCCCACAGAAATCACCCCCACCACACAATGTTTGCTCGCCTTCATCAGCGCCTTCGAGATAATGGGACCCTTCGTCCCCGGTGCATTGGTGGAAGACGGCGTAATACGAGGACTCCTGCGTTTGAAGAAGAGGTTCTTAAGAGAGTCGCCAACGACCCGTCGGACTAGCAAACGCGCCATTGCCCATGCCATGGTTCAAATCAGTCGTCTGTAGTTCGGGTCTTGCAAGAGCAAAGCCTCCATGCATACCCACCTACAGAAAGTACAAGGACTTTGGCAAAACGACTTCGAACCCCGTGTGCGATTTGCCCGGTGGTTTCTGCAGATGTACACAGATGTACGCACACACACATACATAACATTAGAATACCAATGAGGCGTGCTTCACACGTGATGGCTACTTCAACAGCAGAAACAGCCACATATGGGGACAGGACCAAGTCCGCACGCAATGTTATCAGAGTCACCAGGCGGAATTACTGTAAAATCTGGGTGGAATTCTGGGGATTATCTTGCTGGAAAAGGCATCATCCACCACCGTTTGGATGACCTGGTACCTGCAACACTCCAGACACGACTTCCCAGCTCATGGATGACATACCTTGCGACCCCCGAACATGTGTTCCAACAATGGCCGCTCTAGCGCACTTCAGCACCTAGTACGGGCGCATCTGAAACAGAGTCTACACTGCCAAGATGGATAGGAGAGGCTGACCTGTTTGCGTGCGCCTTGCAGATTCGCCCGACCTCACGCCCCTAGATTATTCTTTATTGGGCATGTGAGAGTGTTGTTAACATTAACCCAGTCAACACAAGAGAAGAACTGATTCAGCGAATATTCACTGCGTTTGATCTAATCAAGACAAAGTGAGGGCATGTTCGGTAGAGTCCACAGCAATGGCAAGCGACTTTGAACGAAGTAAGCAGGTACATGGCAGACATTTTAAACACCACCTGTAAATTTTCACCAAAAAATGAATTTCATTAACAAGCTACCATTGTTTGCTTTAAAACCTCGCGTCAAAACACCATACGTTGTTTAAAAAAATATCCTTATTGTTACCTCTATCAACCCTCGGAGTACACAGATGTATGCACGCACACATACATAACATTAGAATACCCAAAAACTCCGGTTACGAAGTAACGACGCGTCAAACAACATCACGTGGTTTAACTTACATCATCCGTAACTTTGAAACGAAGCGTCATACAACATAGCTTATTTAACAATAAATGTTCCTAATCGTTTACTCTATCAGCCCTCCGAGTTTGTCGCAGAGGTTTTGATATATATATATACCGTATATATATAATATATATATATATATATATATATATATATATATATATATATATATCATATATATATATATATATAATATATATATATATTATATATATATATTTACAGTTGTCACCACCACTCACGGGCGAAAGCCCTATTCAAGGAGGGGTGTGGTCACGCCTCAGAAGTTCACACTTAAAGCAAATAAGCAGATGACACAGACGCAGGCTTTGAATTGAGGAGATTTAAATTCAGCAGGAAACACAAGATGGAAGAAGAGAATTCCACTGAACCGAGGTGGCAGGAAAGGAAGGAAGACCGCAGGCCAAACAAGCCTGGAGTTCCCAATATCCACACAAAACTCATGTACAACACAGCCACCCCTAGTGTTACGAGGGCGTCGTAAAGGTGGTTGTACGCGAGTGACAAGTTCCTCGAGCACCTGCCCTGCGGTACCTATAGAAAATAGATAAAGCACCACATCCGCGCCGCAAGGATAGAGGGTCAAGTGGAGTGGAAAGTACGGAACAGTTATAAGCTCTTTTGGCTTTTGACTCGACCCTGTCCAAAAAAGCCGGGTGAAACCAGAAGCCCCTCTCCAGATAGGAGAGCCATACTCCATAGCAAAGGCGGATGCAGAGGCCCTTGATAGCCTGAGTATCTGAGAAGAGGAAAAAAAAAGTTTCGCAGTTCTAACAGAAACTCCCAGTATTCTTAGAGGCCCCCTAGGGCAACGTTTGTTGATGTGAAAAGGTTTCCAAGACATTTTTTTGTTTATTGTTAAGGGCCAAGGATGTTTATATTGTCAACAGGAGAGGAGAGAGAGAACGGTCGAAAGAGATAGGAAAGTGAGAAGGTGTTTTAGAGAGGGGAGATTTGTAGAAGTTGAGTTGTTAAAGAATTAAATTTCACAAGGTTGGGACGACCCCACCCTTAATCCTATACAGATTAGCGAGAATAGAATCGGAAAGATTTAGACGAGATGGCCAATCTAGAAGTAAAAGAGCGCAGCAGAATTGAAATGAGCTTGAATGAAGGTCGCAATCATCGGCTACGAGTGAATAGAGTTAGATGTGCAGTGAGAAGATCATTAATGAAAAGTAAGAATAAAGTAGGAGATAAGACAGAACCCTGAGGAAACACCACAATAACAGAAAAAGAAGAAGAAGTCGTCCCGTCAACAACAAACCGTTATTGGATATTGAGCGATTGCAGAGAAAAAACTAGATTATAAGTAAGCAAAGAGAATGAGGAAACCCAAAGAAAGGGAGCTTGGAGAGCAGTTGACGCGTAACACACACATCACACACACACTATTATATATATTATATATATATAAATATATTTAAATATATATATTATATATATAGATATATATATATTATATTATATATATATAATAATATATATATATATTTAATATATATAATATATATATTATATTATATATATATATATATATATTTATATATATATATATATATATATATATATATATATATATATATATATTATATATATATATATATATATATATATATATATATATAATATATACTACATTTTTTAAATATGACTCAATTATTATATAATATATAATATAATTATATATATATATAGATAATATATATATATAATATTATATATATAATATAATATATATATTATAATAAAAAAATATAATAAATAAATAAAATAAATATATATATATATATAGTATATAATCAAAGCAATTTTTCGCCGAGTTTGGTATGTATTATAATAGAAGGCCTTATTTATATATTTATTAAAAAAGTTTTTACAAGAGTCTTCATAAGATGTTAAATTTCGTAAGCTTTCGGTCCTTATTTTTCTGGACCCTCCTCAGACGATTTTATTTGAAGACTTAATTAAAATTATTATTTTATTTTATTTATGAAATACATTTGAAATATGAAAAGGCCTTCATATGTAAGAAATTTTGTTTTATATTTTTGAAAAATCGGTGTTGTGGTTGCCGTAAAGAAGTTGTTTAGTGTGGCGATTGAACGTATTTTCTTCTTTTTGTAGGTAAACAATTAGGAAGGCTTCGATGCATAGTGATTCTAGGAGGTTTACGTTTGGTGGGGTCTAGTACCTTTAAGATGGGCACGTATCTTTTATTTTAAATGTTATGTGATCATCCTCAGATCTTTGTGAGGTGATCTTACAATTTTGAGAGTACGGATGTTAGATCGTGTTTATTGTTGACGAGTCTTCTGATAAAAATATTTGTTTCACTATATAATGGCTGAGCGCAGTGATGGCAGAGGATTTTGTAATATGCATTGTGAGATGTTATTTATGTAAGTGGAGTTGGAGAGTTTGAGATTCTTTTGACGAGAAAGAGGGTGTTAGAGGAAGTTGTCTTAAGGATGAGTTAAAGTTTGAGGATTTGTTATTGCGTAGGTGAGGAATGTTGGGTAAATAGGAGGGATTGTGTGTTGGTCACGGTGGTTGGGTTGTAGAAATTATTTTTTGCTTTTTAAGTGAACCTTTGATAATGTAGGTTGGATAAGAAAGTTTCTTGAACGTACTGAAAATGTATTTAATTTCAATATGAAGAAGAGTAGGAGAACAGATGCGTAGAGCTCTTAGGAAGAGAGAGGATAGAACACCAGATTTAATATGTTGAGAATGTGTGGAGTACCAGTGAATGTGAAGGATTTGAAGTAGGTTTACGATAAACGCTAAAGAAGCTTGGTTAGGCTGTTGTTCCAAGAGAGGGTTATCAGAAAGATAGGGATGTGGTTGTGAGAGAGGTTCCATTGTAAATTTATATTTAGGGTTGATAGAAGTTGATGCTTAGTCTAAGAATGAAGAGTTGCGGTTTGTGGTTAAGGGAGTGCGAGATAAAAATATCATCCAAATAGCGAAGCCATATTGGTGTTCGACAAGAGGGTGGTTAAGTATGAAAAAGTGTTCCAATAGTTCCATAAATATGTATCTTCAAACCTCAAACTCACTTACAAAATAACATCTCCACAATGCATATACAAAATTCCCCTGCCATCAATGCCCCTCACATTATATAGGTGAAACAAATAATTTTATCAGAAGACTCGGTCAACATAAACACGATCTAACATCCGACTCTCAAAATTCTGCTCTCACCTCACATAGATCTATAGTCTCAATCACAACATTAACATAAAAGATACGCCCAATCTAGACGGTACTAGACCCACAAACGTAAACTCCCTACGAAATCACTATGCATCATTACAAGAACCTTCTAATTTTAAGGGGAGACTCATAACTAGACCCCCTACTTTTTGGAAGCCCAAAATCAAAATTTTCACTTTTTTTTTTATTATCTAAATTAGTAGAAAAATTCCTCCTGAACATCATGGTGTAATTATTTTTTAAAAATTCTAAATAGTTTTTTAGATACAGAAATTTATTTAGAGAGGTGTCAAACTAAAAAATTTCAATTCCAGTCAAAATTGCAATTCCAGGTTTAGGATCAAAAAATGTTTTATTTATAATTATAGAAAATCTAATTTTTTTTTTCATATTCTCAACCTCTAGCTCGTTCTTCGGATTTTACTCAGTCAAATAAATGGATCCGGAGCGGAGCGGAGCCGGAGCCGGAGCCGGAGCCGGAGCCTGGGTATATTTTTTCAGTAAATATTTTTTTAGATGAAAAAATTTATTGGCAGAAGATGTGCTGAAAAATTTTCAAAATAGTACAGAAAATCCTTAGTCGGATCCGGATCCAGGATCCGAAGTCAGAGCCGGAGTCGAAGTCGGAGCCGGAGCCGCGAGCTGGAGTATGATTTTTTTCAAAGAAATATTTTTTTAGAAGATTCTGCTTAACAATTTACAATATGTGTCAGAAACCTTATTCGAATCGGAGCTGAAGCGGAGGTTGGAGCTGGAGCCGAACGCGAGCCGTAGCCGAGCGGATCCTGGTATATTTTTTTTCTGTAAAACTATATTTTTAGGTGAAAAATATATTACAAGACGTGCTGTACAATTTTCAAATAGTACAGGAACCTTAATCAGATCCGGAGCCGAAGGTAAAGGCGGAAGCCGGAGCCGGAGCCGAGCCGGAGCCGGAGCCGAGCCGGAGCCGGAGCGGAGCGGAGCCGGAGCATTTTTTTGCCAAAAAATATTTATTTAGGTGAAAAAATTTATGCCAGAAGACGTACCTGACAATTTTAAATCAGTGCAGAACCTAGTTCGGATCCGGATCCGGAGTCGGAGCCGGATCAAAGTGGAGCCGAAGTCAGAGCCGGTGCCGTAGTTTGATTTTTTTTTCAAAAAATTTTTTTTAGTGAAAAATTTATGCCAGAAGATGTGCTGAACAATTTTCAAAGAGTGTGAGAAACCTAGTTGGATCCGGATCGAAGCGGGAGCCGATTCTGAGCCGCGATTCTGGGCTATAAATTTTTTAGAAAAATTTTAGAGAAAAATTTGTTGCAGAAGACGTGCTGAACAGGTTTCAAATAGTTCAGAATCTTAATCGGATCCGGAGTCGGAGCCAGAGTCGAAAGTCGGAGCCAGAGTCAGAGCGGTACAATAGTATAAATTTTTCAGAAGAATATTTTTAGATGAAAATTTATTGCCAGAATCGTGCTTAACAATTTTCAAATAGTGCAGAAACCTTTAGTCAGATCCGGAGCCGGAGCCGGGCCGGAGC
>JABUQX010041283.1:35000-37803 GCA_015478945.1 Trachelipus rathkii | reverse complement strand
GTAAAGCATATGAGTTAAAAGAGTAAAACATGAGTTAAAGCAGTAAGTAAAGCAGTAAAACAAAGTAAAGCAGTAAAACAAAGGCATACTAATCCCCTAGGTGTTAGCGTATCAACACCCCATTGTTTTTACTGCTTTTACTGCTTCTATGGTTGTGGTGAAGTATATGTTTTTACTAAAATTTCGTACAATTTTTTTAAAATAAAAATGTTTATATGGCCGAAACTCGTGTGTTTTTATTCTTACATTACAAAATTAAAAATAAAAGTATTAAAACAAAAATAAAAATAGAAATAATAAATAAAAAGGAATAAAAAACGTAAAATAAAAATATAAAAGAAAACATAATGTTAATAACATATGAGTTAAAGCAGTAAAGCAGAGAGTTAAAACAGTAAAGCATGAGTTAAGAAGAAAAACATGAGTTAAAGCAGTAAAGCAGCAGTTGTGCTATAAAACAAGAAGGCAGTGCTAAGAAAGTTAAAGCAGTAAAGCAGCAAAACAAAGGCATACTAATCCCTAGGTGTTAGGTGGCCAAACACCCTTATTGTTTTACTGCTCTACTGCTTTAAGGTATGTAAAGTATGTTTTTACTGGGGCCTTCATACAATTTTACTAAAATAAAATGTTTATATAACCGAAACTCTGTGTGTTTTTATTCTTACATTA
The DNA here is from genome assembly GCA_015478945.1 of Trachelipus rathkii. NCBI lineage: Eukaryota > Metazoa > Arthropoda > Malacostraca > Isopoda > Trachelipodidae > Trachelipus > Trachelipus rathkii. The sequence goes on along the minus strand of JABUQX010041283.1, from coordinate 37,134 downwards.
CAAATTAAAAATAAAAAAGTATTAAAACAAAAAATAAAAATAGAAATAATAAATAAAGTATTAAAACAAAATAAAAAGAAAAGAAAACAATGTTAATAAATATAAGTAAAGATAGTAAAAGCAGTAAAGCAGAGAGTTAAAACAGTAAAGCCGAGAGTTAAAACAGTAGCAGAGAGTTAAAGCAGTAAAACATGAGTTAAAAGCAGTAAAGCAGAAAGTTAAAGCAGTAAACATGAGTTAAAGCAGTAGAGCAGTAAAGCAGTAAAGCAGTGAAACAAAGGCATACTAACCCCTAGGTAAGCTGAGGTACAACACTCCTTATTGTTTCCAATTTCCCTTACTGCTTTAAGGTATAAAGTATATGTTTTTAATAAAATTTCGTACAATTGTAGTAAAAATGAATGTTTATATATCAGACACTCTGAATTTTTTTTCTTCTTACATACAATTTTTAAAAATTTATAAATTAAAAATAAGAAAGTATTAAGTAAAAATAATGTTAATAAATATATGTGTTAAATAATAGGTCTCTGTAATGAGTTACAGTTTTAGGTTCATGAAAATGTTTCTTTAATAAAAATGTTTGGCATGAAATGTAAAAAAAAAACAATGACTCGTAGTATATTTGAACGAAATTTTTTTGAAATGTTTAAGAATGAAATAAAAATGAATGACTTATAGTATATATATTTTTCATCTGCGTGGAGGTCGCATCCCAAAGCGTGGGGCCTCCATCCTTGTGGGAGGGGGTTGCCAAAAGCCCTGGTGGGCAGCCTTCGTTAGTAAGAACTTGGGAACACACAATATTAACTCTGTTCTATGATGTGGAAGAGATGAGCCATCGTAGTGATTTCATCAAAGATAGCAACCATCAATGTAGAGCAGCACGACGGGCCATCGTAAAGATGCGAAGTCATCAAAGATGAACCTTCAGAGTTGGAGAGGCATCAATGCTGAGACATTAATGTTGAGGCATCAAAGCTGAGGTATCTATGGAGGAGTGTAAGTGTAAGTGTACCTGTGTGGGTGTGAGCGTAAGTGTATATGGAGAGTGTGTAAGTGATTATAAGTGTTATAAAAAATACTAACTCATAGTAGGAAGCATTCTAGCAGATTGTAATATACACCAATCGATTCCCTTTCATACCTCACCTAGGGGTGACACCCCATATTATGGGGGCTTTATTCTAGGCTCAGGTGCTAGAAAAGGCTTGGTGGCACCTCAGTCGGGCACCATGTGGCACTCACTTGGCACCATGGCACTACTCTGGCACCCATATGTGGCACTCACTTGGCACATATTGGCACTCACTTGGCACTCAAATCTTGGCACTCATCTTATACTCATAGAACACTAATAGCACATCACTAGATACTCCTTACGGTGATCGGGAACCATCAAAGCCATCAATTACCGTGGTCAAAAATTGACCCATGAAGGACAAAGTTAAGGACGAAATATCGTGGTCAAACAAGGTAAAGACGTCAAAAAAATAGGGCTAAGCCCCCAAAGGAAGCCCAAAATTGCATCGTGGGTCAAAACACCGCAGAATACAAAAGGTCAAGGGCGAAAATATCATGGTCAAACAAGGCAAAGACTATCAAAAACGGGCTAAGTCCCTAAAGAAGATCAAATTACCGTGGGCCAAAATTGACCCATGAATACCAAAGTGGTTGCTGAAAATTACCGTAATAAAATGACCCATGGAATACCGCAAAAGGTTAACGAGTACCAATGTGGGCAAAAAATGGCCCATGGAAGACCAAAGGGTACTCCAAAATTTCCGTGGGCACAAAATTTAATCATGGAAGACCAAAAGGGTAAAGCCAAAAATTACGTGTGGGCCAAAAATCTGGACTCCTAATGGAAGACCAAAGGGCTGGTCGAAATATCATGGTCAAACACAAGGTAACGACATCAAAGAGGGCTAAGCCCTAAAGGAAGATCAAAAATTACTGTGGAAAATTGACCCATGGTCGAAAAAAATTAGGGGCGTAAAATAGGGTAATACGTACAACGAAAGCTGCTGACGCAATCGCTTACACCCTTCTTTCTTCGAAAGGGTGCCAAAATTTGACTCAGGAAACAAGCTGCCAAATAATCGAATTAGGGGTTCCCAAAATTAGGTTCTCT
>JABUQX010041283.1:2500-30000 GCA_015478945.1 Trachelipus rathkii | reverse complement strand
TCGCTTGTAGGAAAAATGGAAATGCCTAAAAAGTGGATTAAAAGAGAGGGGAGTAGGAGGAACCTAAGGAAAGGGAGGGAGTAGAGAGAGAGTAGTAAGGAAAAGGGAGGGAGTAGAGAGAGGGTAATAAGGAAAAGGGAGGGACTAAAGATGGGAAACGGGAGAGGAAAAGGTAATGTCAATAAGTGGAAAATGGGAGAAGTGAGAGGAGAATAAAAGGAAAAGGAAGGGAGAAGAGATACTGGAATAAGTGGGTATATAATATATATATAATATATGATATATATATATATATTATATATAATATATATGTATATATAATATATATATATATATATATTTATATATAAGTATGAGTATACTATTATATATACTATATATATATATTATATATAATATATATATACTATATATATATATATATAATATTTAAAAAGGACGTAGACAGAGCAGGTGAGGTCAGGGGCTTCGAACAACCCGGAAATTATTCAAGCGAGCAAAAAATTTGATTGCTCCTGCTAGTTTAATTTTATTTTCGAAAATCTGAATGAAAAAGACTCCACTCTCAACAAAAATTAAAGAGTATATCATTAATGACAATGAGGAAAGCATATTTTGTGTTCTTGTGAAAGATTTCTTGGGTTGAGTGGCTGTTATAAGCTTTAAAGGAAAATTTATCTCTAGTGGGGGCAATACTACCTATGATGAAATAAATAGTGCCTTTCTGATTGGACGACGATATGATGGTGCAGAAGCATTGAATAAAAGTTTTTTTTACGCTTTCGAAAATATCCCAGCGACCTTACTTGTTCATGCTGTTCACATCCATGTGAAGTACAACACATTAAAAACTTTAAGGCTCAGTGGATGCAACTAGGTACTATTTTAGATTGCCAAGGCGGATTGCTATTTTAATTGAAAAATTTGGAAAGAGTTTTCCAGACGCAAAATGGACAAAACTCACACGAATGGGTGAAACAAGTTTGGTGGAAAGTTACGATGCAGTGCTACGATCTAAAGAATTTTTTAAAGAATTTGTTTTTGTTATAAGTTTATTTGTGACTTCAACTTTATTCTCTCCCATTCACTCTTCTTCCATTATGTACTACATTGTATTCTCCATAATTAGTCACATCAACTACTGTTATTAATCATATTGAAAATGTGATGTTTGTTTTGAAAGATTTTCAATCAAACATCGATGAAAGATTTTCAAACATTTTGGAAGTTGTAGCAGAACTTCTGCTTTCTCCTAATGAAGAAAAAAGAATGCCTCATATGAGAATCAATGTGAAATGAAGAGACATGAGGCAATTACAATTTATTTTCCTGACGATTTTTCAAACCAGTTAGAGAGCCAAGTTTGTGAACTATATAGATCCATACTTACTAATCTTTGTAAAGTCACTCATTTTGTAGATACCTAATAAATATCTTACGAATTTGGCAAATAAATTTGAATTGTGCAGTTACATTTGGACTGTTAAGGATTTTAGTATTTACTTCATTCAAAACCTACGCCCAAAAAGATATTTCTCTACTCTGAAAAGGCTCAAAACATGTTTTTTTTATTTTTTGGGAGAAGGAAGCCTAAATGAACTTGCGTTTAATGATTTGTTTCATCATAGTTACACAACACCAAAACTAGTCGCAAGTTAGAATATTTAGCTGTTAAGAGATACAAGATAAAGAATTTTTTATTTAAATAAAATTATATTTTTTTTATATTTTGAAATTGCCATCAATGTCAGATATTTTGATTCTCTTATTTGAAATAATATATATATTATATACTATATATTAGTTATATATAATAGTATATATATAATAATAACATACTTATAGATATTTATATATATATATAATATATAATTATAGTACTATATATATAGTATATATAATATATTATATATCATATATGAATTTTACTATAGATATATATATATATATATATTATATATAGTATATATTATATATACTTATATATATACTATATATATATATATAGTATACTATATATATATTTCGGGACAACGTTTTTTTTATCTTTTTTTAACAATATTTATTTATTTACTATTTATATGTGTTTCTTTTTTTATGTGGTTTATATGTATTAATAATGCCTTCGTTGATACTTTTTTTTTTCCTTAACGTCTATATCATTGTTCACCTGACAGTAGAAGGGGTTATTAATATATGTATTGCTTCCCGTTAAGCATGTTGTTTATTGGTTAAGACGAGCAAAGTCTCATAGAGGCTCTATGATAACGAGGCAAGCTAACTAAGTGACGAAGAAAGGCCCCATAAAGATTAACATTGATAAGCCATTTCCAATTTTATCCTTTCGCTTTTCCTATTGTGAGTCTTCTTCTACTACCCCCCTTTTTTTTCTCTCTTCTCTCTCTTCTCTCCTCTCTTCTCTTCTCTCTCTCTCTCTCACTCTCTCATCTCTCCTCACTATTCTCTCTCTACCTCTCCTGTATTGTCTCTCTCATATCTATCTATTCTATCTATCTATCTATTATCATCTATCTATCTATCCTAATCTATCATCTATCATACTAATACTATATCTATCTATCTCATCTATCTATCTCTCTCTCTCTCTCTCGTCTCTCTCTCTCTCTTCTCTCTTCTCTCTCTCCTCCTCTCTCCTCTCTTCTCCTCTCTCTCTCTCTTCTCCCTTTCTCTCTCCTCCTCTCTCTCTCCTCGTCTCTCCTCTCCTCTCTCTCTCTACATATATATTTATAATATATAATATAAATATTATACTATATATATATATAATAATATATATATAATATATATATATATATAGTATATATATATTACGTATATAATTAAATATAAATATACATATAAATATATATTATCATATAAATATTATATATATAATATATATATATAATAATATACTATATATATATTAATATATATAATATATATATATATACATATAATACATATGTGACACAATTTCTTCTTAAAATGAGTAAAAATGAGAATGAGATAGATTAGTGTGAGAAAGATTTAAATCTTTGAATTTCTTCACATTTTTATACTATAACCGTATTTTTCATACATATTATATATACTACTATATAATATATATATTATATATATTATTATATACTATATATATTTATTATATATATATACTATATACTATACTCATAATATATATATAATGTAATAACTTATATATATTATATATCATATATTATATATACCTATATATAATATATAATAAATTATTAATATAATATAAATATAATATATAAATATTGTATGCATATTATATTCATATTTATATTCAATGCTATAGGCATATATATATATATACTATATATATATATAATTATTATATATATTATTATCATATTATATATATATATATAATATATATATATATATATATATATATATATATATACATACATAATATATATGTATATAATACTATATATATATATATATATTACTATAATAATAATTATCTATATATATATATATATATATATATATATATATATAGTAATACTTAATATATAATATATCATTTTTCACTTGAATTAAAATGAATTTGATAGTGAATGACAGCAGTGTGCATCGAAGCAAATGTGAACGCAGAAGATAAAATATCTATAAATATTAGTATATATATATATATTATATATAATTATATATATATATATATATATATATATATATATATCTATATTATATATATATATATATATATATATACTATATATATTATATATATATATATATTAAATATATATATATATATAGGCCTTATAATATATATGTATATTATATATATACTTATATTATATATATATATATTATTATTATATATATATATATATTATAAACTATATATAGTACTATATATATATTATAAATTATATATATATATTAATATTATATATATATGTAAATATATGAGAGAAATAAAAATTAAATAAAATTATTATTATTTTTATTATTATTATTTTATTATATTATTATTATTATTTTATATTATATATATTATTATTATTTATTATTATTCATATATTATTTATTTATTTTTCTTTTCCCATTTTTTTTATTTTAATTTATTTATTATTATTATTATTACGTTTAATAATTTGAATTTTTGCACCATTGGACTGAAACCGTGATTTAGAATCTCTGAATATTGGGATAAATATACTTTAATTATAGAATATATATATATATATTATATATTCATAATTTATATATATACATATATATAATAATATAATATATATATTTATATATATATATATATATATATATATATTATTATATATATATTATAATTATATATTACTATTATTATATAATATATATATTACTATTTATATACTATATATTATATATATATTTATATATATTATATATATATACTATATATATATTATATATATTATATATACTATTAATTTTATATATTATATGTACTGTATGTATGTATATGTATGTACTGTATGTATGTATGTATGTATGTATTATTTACTGTATGTAATGATTTAGCCAATTTTTTCAAAAAATAAAGTACTATTTATGACATTGCTACATTTGCGCATGCAACCTTGTGTATGATTGAAGTAATCGAAGTTTTTCTAGTCGAATTAACTATAGTTAATGGTAAGTGTGAAAGTGGCAAGAAATCAATATTAAATGAATCATTAGATGTTGACATAAACTAAATTACAATCTGATCGTTACATGATCCAGTTAAGGAAATTATAGAGACAAATCTTTTTTTATTATTATTTTAGAACTTTGTTATTTTTTGCTATTTTTTTATTATTTTTTATTTTTTGCAAATTTTAAGAAATAAATGTAATAATTTATACAATACATATGACGTTATGAATTGAAATTTAAATTACTTTATATTGTTATGTAAGGAATTTCACTATTCGAGAGAAAATTCTTGACTCACATTTTAATTGTTTTTCATTCGATGACTTAATTCGAGAAATTTGAAAACGCAATGACTAAAAAAAATTTACCCTTTAGCACAAACGATTTCACCCCAAAATCCACCACAAATATTTACTTACGTTAAAGAAACGTAAAGTAACAATTAAAACCGCCTCATTATTAAATGTTATACTTTGCAGTGATTCACGATAAATATATTATTATTGATGAGAGAGAGAGAGAGAGAGATAGAGAGAAAGAGAGAGAGAGAGAGAGACGAAGAGAGAGAGAGAGAGACTATTCACGAAGAAGTGACGAGAGTGGAAAAATACAAACAAGATCCAAATATTTTATAAAAGCAAACATAAAAGCCAAATAATTTACTATACAAAATTCGAGTGTGTAAAGCCTTCTTTTAACAATAGGTGATAGATACAATTTTCCACATCCAACCCTATATATTCATATTTATTCTACAGATAAATCACCAAAACCCCCATACATTCGTCCATTTTATTACCATCATTCACAACAGTTTCTTTTACTAGTAGTTTATAATATAAGTGAATATTATAATATATAATATATATATATATATATAATATATATATATATTATATATAATATATTATATTATATATATATTATTATACGATATATATATAGTATATATATATATATACTATATTATAGTGTGGGTGTATTGACCGGACAAAATTAATTAACAGGGCTAGAATTCTGCAATAGTTATCCATTCATAGGCATTACGTCCACTTATATTTAATTGTTCTTTCATTACTATAACTGATCCGTTCCTAATATATATATATATCATTATATATATATATTATATATATATATATATAATATATATATAATAATAATAATATTATATTAATATTATATACATATATATAATATACTAATATGTGTATAATTATATATAATATATATATATTATAATATATATTATAAGGACTAAATGCATTTAAACCGATCATTATTTGTACAATATATTACATTCCCTTATGTGGATTTTAACCCTTACTCTTAGATGGTATCGACCAACGAGTGTACCTCCTGAACCCACGATGGCTAAAAGGAGGAACCACCACTTTTCTTCGCGCGCGAGTTAAGTTGTTACACGGCACCGCTCGCGCCTCAGCCGCATTTGGAGTGGCGCTTCAGCCGACGTCTGCCATGCCAGTACTGGCAGACCTTCTGATGCATCTAGCCTATGCTTCTTGGTTAAGTTTAGTTTTTCATTTTAACTAATAAATACTTAATGAAAAATTAATTAACTACAAGATAAAAATAATTTTTGAACATGAAAAAAAATCTCATGTTAAGACTCAGATAATAAAAACGTACAACAAAATCGACTTATTGAGATAATTTCAATTATTAATGGAAAAAAAAGTAAAACTTTAACCGTTTTCGTTTGGCATTTGTGCTAAAAAAATGCTCAAGTTTCGTTTCGTTTTCGTCAACCTTTGCTGCAGAAATCGGTAAAAAAATAGACCATCAAAACGTAGGATTTTCTTTGAATTCTGTGAAGGTTGCATTTTATACAGAATTTTATTCTGATATACAAGAATTAGGGACAGTTTTTTACGTTGGGAGCATTTTTTTTACGCGTTTGCCTTGTAAGTTGAACGGAAACGAACGCAAACTTGAGCATTTTTTTAGCACAAATGAAAAAGAAAACGGCTTTATTTTCTGATTTTTAAAAACTCGGCATCATACAAATGCATTTATTTTTTTTCCATTAGAACTAATAATATATATATATATATATAATATCATGTTTATATAAGTATATAATATACTATAATATATATATATATGATTATATATAAATATATAATATAATATATAATAACTATATAATATTATATATATATATATATATATATATTATATGGATAAATATATATATATCATATATATAAAGTATATAGTATATAATATATATATTAATATATATATATTATATATATAGTATATATATATTATAATACTATAGATATATATATAATATATATAGTACATATAGTATAATATATATATAAAATAATATATACCGTATATATAATCATTTTTTGATTTAAGCACAGCAATTCATCGCGGAAACATAAAAATTAAAGTTTATTTTATTATCAAAATTATTTGTTAACAACACATTAAATATTCTTTTTATCTTAGGTCTGGCAGGCGTATGCTCGTCTCATCGACCTTCATTCCTGTCGTAATACGAAAGCAAGAGTTGCAAAGTAGTGTTTTTGGGCCCATGTACATGCTCTGTATGAAAATGTTAGTTTTTTTCTCATCATTTCCTTGTAGATGCGAACCCACGGAGGGGACAGAGGATGGACGAAGTCCCCACCCCCGTCGTCTCCCATAGCCAGAGACAGACCACCAGACATCTGTCCATTCTTTGTTGTTTACCCGTGCGGTATTCCTTTATGAAAAAAAAAATTCAACATATTGGCAGCACTTTTGCGCGCTCCCTCGGAGTACAGAGCTTCGATTCTCAAAAAACTGTAATTTTTCCAACATTTTAACAATTTAAAATTTTTAAAAATCTTTTATGTTTTTTTTTATCTTTATGAATGTAGGTCAGTTTAAATGTCTCGTGATTAACAAAATGACTATTTTGTTTAAGAGTTTTAATTTTTTACAGTAAATGCATGTGTCTTTCGGGATGCTGACCATTTTTTTATATATTAGGATATGTCTTAAATGAACATATATTATGGAGAAACCGTTTTTTCATGTTCTTCTTAATATTTATTTAGAACGAAAGTTGCTCCTTAATAATTATCGTGTGTCAGGATGGGCTAGATCAGTTAACTTGGAAGAGGGTATCATGGGCTCAGTTAGCAGGTGGTACACTTGTCTTAGCTTACAGTGATCCTTGAGAGACCGGCAATATGCCTCATTTGGTGAGGTCCGCGCTCAAAAGCGCAAAACAAAAAAATCTTTGAGCTTTCTACTCCCCAAGTTAAAAGGAAAGAGGTTGTGACTTGTTCCTTGCTATAATTCTGTAGAACATGACAAAAAGGTTTCGAAAGAGTTCGTTTTACTAGGTCAGTCGCATAATCGCCCTTCGTACGGGTAGTAAGAATGATGTTGTGGAAGTGTACAATTCAAAGGCAGACGCTGTTGTATAGTCAAAGGTCTCCGTTAATCTTCTTTACACAGGATAGCCTTCGTATTTACAATTGGCTTCTTTGTATACAGTCCCCAATTATTTTTGGTACTAAAAAAAGTAGTTAATAATACAATAATAAATATATTATAAATATATATTATATAATAATATATATCATATATATATATATATATATATATATATATATATATATATTATATATATATTATAAATATACTATACTATATATATATAAATATTATATATACATATTGGTGGTGATCTGTAAATATATATATAATATATATAATTATATTATATAGTATATATATATATATATATTATAATATATATATAAATATATATATATATATATATATATATATATATTATTATATATATATAATGACTGATATAAGGAAGTTCTTTTTAAGAATTACTCTACTTTAATCAGTAAAGTCAAAGAATAAGCTACGATGATCATGTTGACGTGAATGTATTTGCTTTCTTTTCTTAAATCAGTTGATCGGCGTTTGATGCGCTCAGATCAGAACTTTGATTATAATCTATGGAGGCATCAAACAACTAAAATCATTTGGCGACCGACGCCAATTCCCTTTAGATTTATGGGAACCAATCTCTCTCTCTCATCTCTCTCTCTCTCTCTCTCTGTCTTCTCTCTCTCCTCTCTCTCGTCTCTCTCTTCCTCTCTCTCTATATAATATAGTATAATATATATAATATATATATATAAACTATATATAATATACTTTATATATAACTTATATATATATATTATATATAATAACTATATACTATATATATAATATAAATATATATATATAGTCTACAGTCAATATATTGTATTACGTTTAAAAATATTTCAAATAGTAGATGAAACAAAAATCGAGATCTTAGTCCGAGCGTGGTCAGACCTCCGCCACCTTAGAATATTTTCAAATCCGGTGTTAAACAAAACTCCACAAAATAATAACAGAAAGAAGAGGGAGATTTGAGGAGAGAAAATTGTTATCATATATATATAATATATATATATATATATATATAATATAATATACTATATATATATATATATATATATATATAATAGATATATTGTATATAATATATACTTTATATTATATTATAATATATATATAATATTAAATATATAACCCAACATGTATATATATATTAAAGTTGCAAAAGCTTTCATTTATATCATCATGAGTTTTAAGACTAACTTTCGACATGATTCGAATTAAAGCTTGTATTTTCGTAGAGCGAATCTCCATCATTGCTCTTGGAACGAGCATCATTTTAGACCAAAAAGGAGAAACAACAAAAGTTTTTCACGTCTGGAAACTTTCTTATAAATTATGAACTTCTTTAGACGGATATATAGTTTTTCTTTCTTTCTTCTTTCTTTCCTTTCTTTCTTTTTTTTTATATATAAAGTCAGAAGTGCTTTGTTGCATTATAGAGGTACAAGTGTTCTCCTGCGTCAATTAACATCTTTATGGGATCAAATATTGTGTGTGTCTGTGTGTCTTTTAAGCAATATTATTTCATTATTCATATATAATCGTAATGGTACCATAATATAATATACTATATATAATATACTATATAATATATTAACTATATATATATTTATAATGCTATAATATCATTATATATATATACTATATATATATAATATATTAATATAATATAATATTATATTAAATATATATATACTTATACATATACCTATAAAATATATATTATATATATATATTTATATTATATAGTTATATATATATATATTATATAATAGATTATATTAATATATATTATATATATACTTATTTATAAGATAATATATTATAATATATATAATATATAATATATACTTATATATATATATATAATATATATATATATATATATATATATATATATATATATACTTATAATACATATATATTATACTATATTATTATGTATATATATATATTATATATATATTATATATATATATAATATATATGATATATACTATAATATATATATATATTATATATAGATATATATTATATATAATAAATATATGGCATGCTATTGCCAAAATGGTTATTTTTAGAAGTCATGATATATAATATATATATTATATATAATATATTACATTATACTTATATAATTATAATATATATTAATATTATATATATATACTATATATATATATATAATATATATATATATAGTATATATAATACTTGATATATATATATATATAAATATATAATATATAACTTTATATATATATATATAATATTATATAATATACTAGTATTATATATTATATATATATATATATATATAGTTATATATATATATTTATATATTATATATATATATGATATAACTTATATATAATATATACTATATATATACTGGTACCTTTATGCGGTTTATTAACAGGATCTTATTCTTTATATTTTAATGAATCTTTTTATTTATGCTATGCAGTGTATAACATCGTGACTTGCCTGATTATCACTTTATTCTATAAAGGTTTCAAATAAATGATACAATGAATATCACAAGCTTAAGGATTTCAAAAAACGTCAAACCTCTTTCCAACCAAGACTAGGGTCCCGGAGGTTCCCCTTTTTTTTCTTTCTTCCCTCCATTTCAAAGGAAAATTCTTTCTTGTAATAGGATCATTTCCAGAATTATTTGGTTTTAATTAAAATTATAGTTAGAAACTTAAGGACCATACTTCAAGGATATAAGTATGAGACTTAAAAAATTTATCTAAACTTACAGCTACAGTAAGAACAAAAGTAATTCTATTTTCAACTTTCTCGTAAAACTCAATGCTTTGGCAAATGGCATCTGTTTACATTGTGCTACCTAGATAGGATAGGTATGTATATTACAGAAACATCTTTATTATGCATGCGAAACAATTTGTATTTTAGGCTACAAGTTTTTTACGGCATTCGACTCTTCCAGAAATTTATTTAATTACCGTATTCCCATAATATATAATATATATAGTTAGTATATATACAATATAATATATAATATTGTATAATATATATATTAATACTATATATATATATATAATATAATATATAATATATATATATAGTGTGTCTGTTTTCAAGTTTAAATGTGTGTGTGAGTGTGTATTTCCGTATTCTATTTCTAATAATAATATTAATAATAATAATAATAATCTAAACTATTTCAGCACTTAATTTATCAATCAATAAAAATAAAAAGAAATAACTAATAATATAATAATAATAATAATAATTTAAATAAATAATAATAAATAAAAAAATTGGACGTTCTTACTCAACATATATCGATCAATTTTTAACTGTAAGTCATCATTCCTCTTTGGGTCTAGGGTGTCGGATTTCGTTTCCGAATTGAAGACTTGTTACAGTAAGATCGATTATGTATTTTAATTGATTGTGACTCAGAGCTTAATGAATTTCGCTTCAAATCCAATTAAGATGTCGGTGCAATAACACTAAAGGTATTAATGTTTTTTAATATAGGTAACTACCATAGCGTCACGTAAGGTGAATTGCGGTGTAAAGGATGTTAAGGTGAAATTTGGCTTGGAAAGGGATTAGACTATAAACAGGTAGTTGTTAGATATGCAAAACATAAAATAGTTCATTTAACTATTTCCGTGGTTAACTATAAAAATATGCATTTTAACCATTGGTAATTTTAAGGCCTAACCATAATAAATATATAATTTTGTCTATTTTATTGTTAATTCTTTTTATCTTCTAGTTATATATTTTTACAATTTCTACTTAAAATATTCATTAAAAAAAAAACCATACGGGTTCCTCATTATTGATATTTTTGTGTTAGCGTTTTTGATATTTTATTTTTAAACTATAATTTTTCAGTTGTTAGTTGATGTGAGTTTCGAGAATCTCCCAAACTAATTCGACACTTCCAAAGCATGCCTTAGAGAAGCAGTCGGCTGTCACTAGTTATCTTCTTTTCCTTTCTATTTTTCTTTTCCTTTTTCTTCTTTTTAAGATTTTTTCTTAAATGCTTTTTATAATACGATCAATTTGAATGCACTGAATGCTTCATCATCCTCTCGTTGCTGTTTGAATCCGACATATAGAACGTAATTAAATGACGTCAATAAGAAATTAATAATAATAATAATAATAATCAATAATAATAATAATAATAATATACATAAATAATAATAAGATTAATAATAATAATAATATAATAATAATAATTAATAATAATAAGTAATAATAATAATAATAATAATAATATATAATAAATACATAATAATTAATATAATATGATAATAATGTAAGTTGAATACCATATTATATTTACATTTAATAAATAAAAGTAAGTTTTTACGAATATTAATAATTAATAATAATAATTAATAATACATAATAATAATAATTCAATTAATAATAATATTAATAATAATAATTAATAATAATAATAATAATTATACATAATAATAATTAATAATAATAATCATAATAAAATCAATAATAATAATAATGAACGGTTAATAAAAAAAATATACACAACTGTGCCTAAATACGCTACAGACAATCTTTGTGATGTGACAGAAAAGTTATCTATCAACATGTCAAAGGGGACCCCCCCCGCAAAAACCCAATCTCAGGGGACTAGCCAAATGTCGGACATGAAAAAGCGGTTAGGTTAGGTTAGGTATTAGGTATAGGTTAGGTTAGGTTAGCGTTAGTTAGGTTAGGTTAAGTTAGGTTAAGCTCAAGTTAGTATAGGGTAGGGTTAGGTCTTAGATTAGAGTAGGTTGGCTTAGGTTAATTTAGGTAGGTTAGATTAGGTTAGGTTAGGTTTAAGTTAAGTTTTGTGGATGTTGTTTAGAGAAACTCTAAATAATTAATCAGACTTTTTTTTTACCAAATGTCGAGCCATTATTCTGTTGACCATTTTATCTTGGTATTAGGTGAACCCATCTCACCACAAGCACATCAAAGTCAGGAGAAACACTTGAAAAATGCGCTTTATACACAAAGATACCTGAGCACGATATTTCTAATTATACTTCCAATTTTATAAAAGAATTTTATCAATAAAGTTTGACATTTTTTTTGCAGTTTTTACAATAAAATTTTGTAATGTTTAAAAGATGATATAATTCGTGCGGTTGAACGGAAAAAAGAGAAGCTAGGACATTTTAAACTGGTGGCCCAGATTTCTCAACTTCGTTCCTTATGAAGAATTTTTTTTGTTTCAAGTTTTTTTGTGTAATTTTGTTTTTGGGGTTAAAGGCATGATGAAATTAGGCATCAACCATTCATAGCAGTAAAAACTTCTTGGCAGATCGGGAAATTCTAACTATAGCAGTATGTAGTATTAATAATTCGATCTCGGAAAAAAAAATTCTCACTTCCCTCATTCCATTCAATTGTCCACACACACACGACACACAGCACACACACACAACACACAACACCACCACACACACACACCACACACACACACACACACACACACACACCACAAACCACAGCCACACCTAGCTCCTTAGAAACATTTTCACACACTACTTCGTATAATCGCTATAGCATTGAAAATGTGTTTGAGAAAAAAGTTTGATTTAATCTAATGCTCCTTAAAAAGTCAATTTGAAAAAGACGGATAAAAAATTAACCTAACTAAAACGTTACACCAACCTAACCTAATCCTAAGAGTATGCAACGTAATAAATTTCTATTAAATTTTCATAATTCACTTTTATTATTTTTTATTGTATTATGCTTACTTTAAATTAAAGCTCCGTGACAACTTTCTAACAAATATATTGTAGCTACAGTTAGTACCAGCCCCGGATTTTGCACGAGAATGACCGCGACCTTTTTCGACCTTTTTTAGAGCTCGAATTTTTACCTGACCTTGACCTTTTTTGGCCTTGAACCTTTTTGGGCAAGCCAAATTTTTTGGCCTTTACCTATGGGCCCTTACCTTTTGGGCCTTTACCCTTTTTTGAGACCCAAATTTTTTTGAGACCCCTAATTTTTTTTGAGAACCCTAATTTTTGAGGACCCTAATTTTTTGAGAACCCTAATTTTGAGAACCCTAATTTTTTTGAGAACCCCTAATTTTTGAGGAAAGGCATGTTAAGCAACCCTAATTTTTGCAAACCTTCGAAGAAGGTTTGCGCCAACGGTTGCGTCAGCAACCGTTGTACGTATTACCCCTATTTTACCCCCTAATTTTTTCGAACCATGGTGTCATTTTTGCCCACGGTTGATTTTTGAATCTTCATTTAGGGCTTAGCCCTTTTTGATGTCTTTACCATTTTTGTCCTTGACCTTTTTTAAAAACCAATAGAAATTCCAATGGGTCATTTTTTGCCCACGGAAATTTTGGTCTTCCATGGTCAATTTTGGGCCCACAGGGTAATTTTGGCTACCTTTGTCTTCCATGGTCAATTTTGGCCACCAATTTCGGACCAAACCCATTTGGATCTTCCGTGTCAATTTGGCCCACGTAATTTAGGTTACCCTTTGGTCTTCCAATGGTCTATTTTGGCTCCACCTAATTTTCGACCCAACCCTTTGGTCTTCCGTGGGTCATTTTTTTAGCCCACGGTAATTTTCGACCAACCCCTTTTTATTTCCATGGGATCAATTTTCCACGGTAAATTTTGATACCTTCCATTTAGGGGCTTATACCTATTTTTTGATGGTCTTTTACTGTTTGGGACCATGATATTTCGACCTTAACATTACCATATACCATGGGTCATTTGGACCCACGGTTAATTTTTGGCTTCCTTTAGGGGCTTAGCCCTTTTTTGATGTTTAACCTTGTTTGACCATATAATTTCGTCTTTTTACCTTGCGCATAACTATGGGTCAAATGGACCACGGTAATTTTTTTGTCCTTCCTTTAGGACTTAACCCTTTTTGATGTCTTTACCTTGTCTGACCATGATATTTCGCCCTTGACCTTGCCAGATACATGGGTCAATTTTGACCACGCTAACTTGAGATGGCTTTAAGGCTCCCAATCAACCGTAAAAGTATCTAGTTTGATGTCTTCTTGTAAGTGTTCTATGATTATTCTATGAGTCTTAGATGAGTGCCAGGTGAGTTTGCCAAGTGAGTGCCAAATGAGTGCCAAGTGAGTGCCAAGTGAGTGCCACATATTGCCAAGTGAGTGCCACATGTGCCCAACTGCAGTGCCACTTTTTTCAAGACTTTCTAGCCTTCCCCTGAGCCTAGAAAAAAAAAAAATAAAAATAAAAAAAAACCCTTTAATATGGTGTTACCCTAGGTTATAAGGTAGGAATCGAATGGCTGTATAGTTACAAGTTGCTAGAATGATGGATGATCCTTACTATGAGTTAATCTTTCTTCTAATGCACTTATAGCCTAATATATATATAGTATATATATATATATAATATATATATATATATAATATATATTATCATATATTTATATATAATATATATTATATAAATTATATATATACTATATAACTAACTATATAATGCACACACCAACCTACACACATACACTATTGACACTTATACACAGACTTCACTATTGAAACTTAATAACACTATGACACTTATAAGGCGCTTACACTCTCCATAGACAGCTTACATTTAAACCATATGCACTACACTCACACCCACCACAAGTTACACTTACGTGACACTCACACACTGATATTTGATGCCTCACATTTGATGCCTCAACTTTGATGCCTCAGCATTAACGCCTCAGCATTAATGCCTCAGCATTGATGGCTCAACTTGAGGTTCATCTTTGATGACTCCTCTTTGATGACGTCATCTTTGATACCACCTATATTCATGATTCATCTTTGATGAAAACATCTTGATGGCTCTCCTCTACCCTACATCAACAGAACAGAGTAATATTAACTGCTCTTCCCCAGATCTATAATTGGGAACACCAGGACGCCGAAAGTTCTCACCGCGTGAGGGCCCGCGAGGCGGACACGCAGGCGGACCCCGACGCGTTCCTGCCCGCCGCGAGCGCCCCGATCAAGCTGACGGCGAGCATGCCGGCGCGCGAGCGCGTGCAGGCGCCGATCTTCCGCGTACCCGCTCGAGGTGGTGCGGCCGTCAAGGCGCAATATTCCTGCGGGAAATGAAAAAATATATATTACTATAGTCATTCATTTTATATTTCATGACTTAACATTTCACAAGAATTTCTTTTCAAAATATTTTCTAAAGTCATATTTAAACATTTTTATTAAAAAACATTTTCGCGCGAACCTAAAAACTGTAACTCAATACAGACCTATTATTTAACACAATATTATAAACATTATTTTTTACTTATTACTTGTTTTTTACTTAATACTTTTATTTTATAAATTTTTAAAAATTTATTGTAAGAGAAAAAAAATGCGTTAGAGTGTCTAGATATATATATCATTTTATATTTACTACAATTGTGACGAAATTTTATAAAAAATTAACATTACATTACCTTAAAGCAGTTAAAGCAGTAAAACAATAAGAGTGTTACCTAACACACCAAGGGGATTGGTATGCTTTGTTTTACTGCTTGCTACTGCTCTTAACTTTCTGACTTTACTGCTTTACTCACTTTGCTTCTACTGCTTTAACTCACATTACATTAACATACCTGTAAAAGCTTATGTTGGATAGCAGCTTTAAAACAATAGAGGTGTTACTAACACCTAGGAGGAGTTTAGTATGCTTTTGTTGTAACGCTATTACTGCTTTAACTTCTGCTTTACTGCTTTAACTTTCTGCTTTACTGCTTTTAACTTTCTGCTTTACTGCTATAACTTTCGGCTTTACTGTTTTAACTCATATATTATTAACAAATTATGTTTTTTATTTTGTTGGTAATAGCTTTTAATTTGAGTGTTTGATTATTATTTTGTAGTTAGTGATTTTATGGGGTATTTTGATTATTTTTATTATCTTATTTTTATTTTTATTTTATACTTAGTGTTATTACATTGCCTATTTGTTATTATTAATTTAGAACACACTTACACGTATACACACATTCTCACTATGACACTTTACACACATTCACTATGACACTTACATTTTACCCAATCAGACACTTACATTTACCACTTATAACACAGCGACAATCACATGACACACTCATCATTAGAACTTATCTCTGTAGCACAGATTTACTTACACACGCAGAATTACTTACACTCACACAGATTTACTAACACTCACACACAGATTTACTATACACTCACACAGAACTTTACTAACTTCATTTCAACTCGATTGTAACTTTATTAAAACATTTTATTTTATTAAATTTAGTGTTATTTACTTCAGTCCTATTGTCTTTATTTTTTATTTATTTGTTAGGAGCATCACATCTATTACACACACAACAGCTGACATAAGGCCTATTATGTTCCATAGACCCTTAACCTTGTTGAAACATATCAATAAGTCTCTGTTGTATGACAACCCTATAGTACTAATTTATTAAAACATTGTATGTTTTAATTAAACACGTACATCATTTGAGACAAACGATATAGAACTTAAAATTATTTCTTCTCGCATTCAGATAAATAAATCAATCCATTATCTTTGACCAAAGAATTTATTATTAAATGTTAATACTTTTTGTTTATAAAATTTTATAACTATCAAGTCTTAAAATAACTTTTACTAAAATTTTATGAAATTTAATTAAAACATATATTTTTACGTACTTTAAAGCAAAAAATCAGTAAATCAGTAAGGTCAGCCCCTAGCACCCCTCTACACCAAGCTATGCTACGTATATGTTTATTGGACTTCTGCTACTTGATTCTCAGAACGAACATGATAAAAGTATAAAAATAACAAAAAGTCTCTTCTCTGCTAACATAACATGTATTTATTTAAAATCTTTCTAAATTCTTATTTTTAACAATAACAATTATTCAGCTACATTTGTTACCGTTAAATTATAAGCGCGATGTTAACTAAATAATATTTCAAGTTTTAAATAATTCGATTTTCTTTAGTATTATTTATATTATTATGTATTATCTATGCACATTGACAATCCATCACGAGAAAACACCACAACCCGCTCACTCCTTCAGTATACGAAAATCTTTGACCTCTCTCTCTCTTTAGTAAATGTCTGTTGAAGAATAACTACGTTAGGCTAAAATTAGGATAAATCCTATTCTCTTATTTAGGCCATTCCAGTCAAATATATTTCAAAAACTGACCTTTTTCTGTTAAATGTGGTGAAATAACTACGTTAGCCCTAAATTTACGCTTAAATTTAGGAAAAGCCTTTTTGTATCCCAGGCTGATTAAGCCTAATACCAGGTCAAAAGTAATTCCAGTGTATAGACAAGTAATTCGAGAATTCAATTGTTATTGATTTATTTTAATGTGTGAATGGTATTTGTCAATACTGAAATCATCGCTTGGATTGCGTAATCCTGTAACAGTAAGAAGGAAATGTTTACCTTCCTTGTGAGACGGTGTAATCCTTATCTCTATATGGACCTCGTATGTGATTTGTATGAATTATTTATCGCTTTTTGTTTGTACACGTATGTAAAAAACAGTTTTTTCATATCCTGAACCTTACCTGTGAATTGGCTGAAAATTATATTGGTAGATGCGATGTTTAGATCCAAAGCATTTAAAGTCTATCTGTCCTTATGCTGTCACTGAACGTCTTGTTGTAATAAAAGTTGTGTCTTGATTTTCAACTCAATGTATAATCATGAACACACCTTAACATGGATATACCTGTCAATACAAATTCATTATCCGTGGGAATTGATTTCAAGTGATCCGCATGAAGTTAGGTTGGTTCATTCTTATTAAAAGAAAACCGAATGATTTTGATTTTTCAAGTGACAGCTATGTCCCTAATTCACTCCGTCGTTGGTTAATGAGATTACGCTAATTCGGTGGATTTATCGTGAGTCCAGATTGAATTTTACTTTGTATATGAATCACACTGAGAGAAGCTGACTTACAGAATACTTAAACAACGCTCATCTTTTAACTGGGACCAAAACAGTTACTCCAGCGTTGCGAATTTAAAATCGGCGATTTCGGATGTTATTCTGACATTCGATAAACATTAAAAGCATCCGCATTTTGGAAGTTAAGATTATGGGAAAGAAATATGAACAGCCAGTATTTCAGAACCTTACATCATTTGGCCGAGTTCTACATTTCAGGCCTACACCAAGCTGATAATATATGACTAAGACTGGTACAGAGGTAAGCGAATTTATTGCAGCGAGAAGAACTATGTGTTATCTAATTACGTAATTCCTTACATTATGTTATACCAAGAATATTACGCATTTTAAGAAAACCCTGATGATGATCCTACGCGCATCATCGATCGCTTCCTAATTTCTATAGACGTACAAAATTTATTTATCTACTTAGAAAACAATGGCAAGAAAGTATTTATGCACGTGACTCCGAATGTAAAATATACTACTGATATTGAAGCGGGGAACTTTATGTATGTGTATAACTAAGGTGTTACTGATTACAAACTATATCATCGAACAATGATATAATGATTGGCATATTATGCAAATTTAAGAGAATTTAATATAAAATAGATCATAAACATTATGTTGTCAAAATGTTTGTGGAGGTCGTTATATATAAAACTATTTCATGTATTATATATTATTATTTTGGTGATTTAGAGGAACTTTGATATAAATAATCATAAATATGTGTAAAGATTGTATGGGACAGTGTTATATATGAATAATATTCTGATATTATATTAAGGTGAACCTTCTATATATAAAATTCTTTGTAAATACTACTTGAGCACTTCTATGTATATATTTGATTTTAGCCTTATATATTAAATATAAATATAATATATATATATATATATAATATATATATATATATTATAGTATTATATACTATATTATTATATATATTATATATATAATATATATATACTAATATATATAATATAGTATATATATATATATATACGTATATTATATACTATCTATATATATATACAAATTACTTTCAAAAAATGAAAATTATTAAAATTTCAATATATAGTAAAGTTTTGAATTATCTTATATTTTTACTTTCCCAAATAAATATTTTACATGTATGTTAAGAGTTTAAATAAACGGTAAGGCTCAGGATCTGAAAAAACATGTTTTTACATACGATAAAACCAAAAAAAGCGATAAAATATTCGTCGACCAGATCACATTACGAGGTTACATATATGAGATAAGGGAACTCCGACTTCCCACTCAAAAGAAGGTAAAACATTTCCTCTTACCTGCTTAAAGGGATGCTTACCAGATACCCAGCATGTTGGTCAGTTTGACAAAATATTCTATAAAATAAATTAATAAACATTGATTCTCGATTCTTGTCTTTACTGGAATTCCCTTTTGACCTGGTATTAGGAGACTTACCAATCAAGCCTGGAGATTACAAAAAGGCTTTTCCAAATTTAAGCGTTAAATTTAGGCCCTAAAGAGTATTGCACCACATTTTACACGAAAAAAGGTCAGTTTGAGAATATTATTTTGACTGGATTAAGGCCTAAATCAGCCCCGGCGATACCAAAAAGGATTATCCTAAATTTATAGGATTAACGTAGTTATTTCAACACATTTTACAAGAGAGAGAGTTAATTATTTCGTATCTGTAAGGAGTGCGGGTTGTTGTGTTTTCTAGTGATGGATTGTCAATTGTGTTCATGAGTAATATCAATAATAATCAATAATAATATAATAAAGAAAATCGAATTATTTAAAAAACTTTGAAATATTTTTAGGTAACATCGAGCAAATATTATAAATGTAAGTGAATAATTGTATATTTTCAAATAAGAACATTAGAAAGGATTTTAATAAAAGACATTGTACTGTTAGCAGAGAAAACTATTTTGTTATTTTTTATATCTATAGCATGACTAAGATGATTGTAAAGCGTAAGGTAAATAGAACATACGTAGCATAGCTTGGCTGTTAGAGGCGGTGCTCCGGCGGGCTGACCTTACTGATTATGAGTTAATTGCTTTAAGGTACGTTAAAATATATGTTTTAATAAAATATTCATAAAAATTTTAGTAAAAGTTATTTTAAAAACTTTTGATAGTTATAAAATTATAAACATAAAAGTATTAACAGTTAATAATATTTTCTTTGTTCAAAAGAAATGATTGATTTTATTATAGAGTGTTTAAGAAAGCTTCTGAAATAATTTTAGTATATATTTTGACATGGAGTAATACTAAATGTACGTATTTTAATTAAAACATACAGAGATGTTCTTTAATAAATATACGTTAGGTTCATACAAAAGAACTATCTTGAATGTTTAACAGGTCTGGTCTATGACGGTGCTAAGTGAGATGAATATTGACACTTTCTCCTTCATTTATATAATACTTTATATAATACAAATCTATTTATGAAGTAATTAACACTAAGTATAATAAAAATAAATATTGTTTTAATATATATTTACACGTTATATGTATTAAGTGTAAGATAATCTGTTTGTGTAGTGTAGAGTTATAATCTTGTGTGAGGTGTATAGTTTAATATCTCTGTTGAGTGTAAGTAAATCTGGCGTGTGTATAGCTAAATCCCTGTTGTCGAGTTGTTAAAGATGAACTGTGTTGTTGGTAGTTGTGTTGTTTATATATTGTTTAATATGTATGATTGCTATGGTAAATGTAAGTTCATATGTAAGTGTGTGTATATAGTGTCATAGTGCATGTGTGTAAAGTGTAGTAGTGTGTTCTAAATAATAACAATAGGCATGCAGTAAATAACACTAAGTATACATAATATATAATAAAAATAAAATAATAAAAAATAATAAAAAATAATTAATATAAATATAAAAAAGATAATAATATATATTATTATTATATATAATTATTAATATTTACATATATATAAAATTATATATATATTTTGTGTTTTTATATATATTATTAATATAAGTTTAAAATCTAGTTAATATCATATATAAGTAAAGCAGTAAATGCAGAATAAAGTTTTTATATAGCTAAGTTAAATGCAGAAAGTTTAATAGCAGTAATAGCTAGAATAGTAAAAGGATATAATTTTTAAAGCAGGAAAGTTAAAGCAGTAAAGCAGAAATTAAAGCAGTATTTTTATATATTATCTTATATATTTGGCACTACTAATCCTCCTCTACGTATTGTATTGTTTATTTGTACTTTGCTTATACTTATTTTTATCTTATGCTTATAGGTTATTTAATGATGTGAGGTATATAGCATGTAAAGCAGTGATTAAATCAGTAATAATTCAGTAAAGTTAAAGCTAGTTTAAAAGCAGTAATATACCAAAGCTATACTAATCCCTTAGGTGTTATTTAACACCTCTATTGATTTATCTTATCTTAAGGTATTGTAATGATATATGTTTTAGTAAAATTTCGTACAATGTTATATTAAATATATTATATATGAATATATATATTCTAGACAACTCTAGTATTTTTTATTTATTTACAATGCCATAAGTTTATAATAATAAAAGTTATTTAAGTAAAATTATAGAAGTTTATAAATTTTTTATTTTATATTAAAAATATTATCTGTTTAAATTTAATAGTCTTGTGAAGTTTTGTTTTAGGTTCGCTATAAATGCTTTTAATTATAATATTTTATAGTTGAAATTGATATCAGCTATTATATATATATATATATATTTATTTTGAAATGTTTTTAATTTTTTAAAAAGATTGACTTAATAGTATATATATTTTCATTTTATTTCTGCCTGTCGGCGGCACGTCTTGCTCGTGGTACGCGGAAAATTATGGCGCCTGCGGCGCCTCGTCTGCGTGGCTGGGTACGGAAATTATTGCGTGCCTGTCGGGCTGCTCGCGGCTTGCTGAACGTGTTTGTGCGTGTGGCGACCTGGCGGGGTGCGGTTCCGTGCGGTCTTAATCACGTTCGATTGATGATTCTATGCTGCTGTCCGTCCAATTATATCAGGGATGAGACATTACATATAACCTCTGTTCCTTGATTGTAGTGTATGTAGGTATATAGTCCATCAAAGGTGATTCATTCCAAAGATGTGATACATTCATTATTAAGTATGGTGTTCATAAGGATGACGTCAGCATAAGATGAGTCATCAAGGATGAACCTTCAAAGTTGAGCCATCAATGCTGAGGCATTTTTATTATTAATGCTGATGCTATCATAATGTTATCGATCTATAATTGATTGGCAATAAAATTTATTCATGTGGTTGTAGTTTATATATGTATCGTGTGTGAGTGTAAGTGCATATGTTTAATGAAGTGTCTATGGAGAGTGGTAAGCGGTTATTAATTGTATTAGTTGTGTTATTAAGTGTATATTGTGATATTATTGTGTTTATTATAGTTTCACTGAAAATGTTGTGTAGTGTGTGCATGGTTTTATATTTATTATAATTATATATTATGTGATAATTATATATATATATATAATATATTGATATATTATATATTAATATATATATATATACTATAATATATATATATACTTTATATTTTTATTAGGTTATTTGGTCTGAATATAGAAAAAGTATTAACTGCATGGATGGTAGGAACCCGCTACTATCTACGCCAACTTGTAGACTCTGAGTGATACCTAATTCCGACATATCACTCTCCGAGTTGACTGCTCTGATCTTATATATATGGATCTACTATACGTACATCCCTTAATATCATATTAGGCAGTCTATGATCTACAATAGCTCTGGAGTATAGCATAGAAAACTATATATATATATATTTGGGGTCAACATACGCTAATCCCTGCCTTTACTTGGCACTATGTGGCACTCCATTGGCACTATGTGGCACTCACTCTACCTATATATTTCATTTGGCCACTCGATTGGCAGACTGTTACTTCTCTTGGCACTCACCAGCACTCTCAATATCTATATTAGAAATCCATAATTAGTATATAACTCATTTTAGTTACTCTTCTCGGGATTGGGAGGCCTATTTAAACAGCCATCAATTAGCGTGGTCAAAATATCTTTGACAACGCGTCAAAAAGCGAAATATCATGTCAAACAATTAAAGACATCAAAAAGGGTTAATCTCTCTTAATAGTAAGACATTATAAAAATTACCTGTTGTCATAAGTATCCCATAATATCTAAATTATTTAATCCGATATACTATGTGGTTCATATACAATGTTAATTATCTTATCAAAAAGGGCTAAGCCTCCTAATGTAAGCTCATAAATGATTACTCGTTTGGGCTCAATAAATTATCCATTTTAAATGGTAAGGTTAAGCCTATAATACATGGTCAATACTCATTGTTATAATACATGTCAAAAATAGGGCTAAAATCCTTCTTAAAGTAAGATCAAAAATTTACCGTGGGCCCAAAATTAATTTGACCCATGTATATATTCTCAATAGTTTTGTTTTATGTGTGTGTTTTTTCTGTATTATATTTATTATCTGTGTTTTGATAAAATAATTGACCCACGGAAGACCAAAGGGATTTGTCGAAAATTAGGGTGGGCCAAAATAGACCCATGGAAGACCAAAAGGAAGGACAAAATATTACCGTGGGCCAAAACTGACCCACGGAAGATACAAGGGTTTGGCCAAAAATTAGCGTGGGCCCAAAATTGACCCATGGAAGAACAAAGGGTAGCCAAAAAATTACCGTGGGCAAAATTGACCCATGGAAGACCAAAACTTACCGTGGGCAAAAAAAATGACCATGGCAAGTCAAAGGGTTGAGTCGAAATATCATCAGTTCAACAATCGGTAAAGACATCAAAAAGGGCTAAGCCCCTAAATGAGATCAAAAAATCACCGTGGGCAAAAATCTACCCAATGTCGAAAAATTTATGTCGTAAATAGAGTTAATTACGTAACAACGGTTGCTTGACGAGCAACCTTTGAGCGCAACCCTTCTTCGAAGGTGCCAAAAATTAGGGTTGCCGAAAAAAATTAGGGTTCTCAAAAAATTAGGGTGTTCTTCTAATGAAAAGATTAGTCCGGTGTCTTGTCTTAATAAAGTATTGAGGGTTCTCAGAAAGGGTAGAGTGCGGTATATGTGCCGCGAGGAGAGATAAGGGTGGTGTGAGAGAGCCGAGAGAGAGAAGGAAGTGAAGGCGGCAGAGAAAAGTGGTTGGTGTGCCGCGAATAGAGAGGGTGCGAGAGGCGGCGGAGAGAGAAGGGTGGTACTTAAGTGGGTCAGGGTTAGGAGAGATCTCGGAGCTCAGAGAGGAGGGAGTAGGGTTCAAGAGATATGCTTTCTGCGGTCATTTGCGGTGCAATCCGTCTGAAGTGTACCTAACTGCTAACACTGCTAACGTACTAGCATCAATAATGGTAAAAATAAATTAATACAAGCTTAAGTCAGCACATGACGTGGTGTGGACGGCGCCGTGGATGGTCAAAATTCTCATAACAATATAAATTAAAAGGATTTGGAGATTCTTGACGCTCGCAGCTTTGGCACCATGGACCGTCGATAACGACATTCACAGCGCAGTTGAATTGGTAGTAAATAGTTTCCCTTTTTTATGGACCGAGTAGGTTATTTCCTAAAGGTTGTTCTCACTGTTATTTCAAGATGTTTAAGCAAATTTTTATCATTTTAATCTCATTTTTGCAGATTTTACAAATATGTGTTAATTATATTATTATTATTTTATTATTATTATTATTATATATTATTGATTATAATTATTATTAATTATTTATTAATTATTATTATTATTATTATATATTATTATTAAATTATATTATTATTATTATTATATTTTTATTGTATTATTATCTATATTATTATTATTATTATTATTATATTTATTATATATTAATTAATTAATTCATTATTCGTATTCAATACCTGATCATTATTATTGTATCTTACTTATAATTATTTATTATTAGTATTATTGATTTTCTCATTGTAATATATATCTACTTAATGTATCTAATATTCTTGGTACTATTATTCATATTATTCATCTTATCTATATTATATTAGGTTACGGTCATTCTTCATGAGGTTGTCAATATATTTATTATTATTACTATTTTATTAATTTCATCTATTATTATATTATTATTATTATTTATTATTATTATTATTATTATATTATAAATATAATTACTTATAATTATAATCATATCTAATATACGTATACTTATCCTTACATTATATTATTATATTATTATTATTATTATTAATTATTTTATATATTATTATTATTATTATATTAATTATTATATTATCATTATTATTATATATTTTTCGTATTTTACTAGCTTAATTAATAATTATTAATATAATTAAACTCATATTATTTGTATTGTAGGAATCATTATTATTATTTTATTATTATTATTACTTATTATTATTATTATTATTTTTCGTATCATTATTATTCATTATTATTATATATTATTATTGTAATTACATTATTATATATTATAATTATTATTGATTATTATTCCTTATATTATTATTATTATTATTTAATAATTGTTAATAACATATGATAATCTTAATTCATCCCATGTGGCTTCTTAATTATGAATATTATTCATATAATTATTATTTTATATTCAATATATATTACTTATATGTCAATTAGTTCATGTATTATATATTATTCATTATTATTTATATTTTTATTTAATTTATTCATTCGATTTCATTATTATTATGATTATTCATTACTTCTTTTTAAAATCGTTCTTCTTAATATTTCTATTACCAGAATTCTAGAGCTCGTCTCGAGTTGAGGTCATAAAACTTACACTCACTTAAATCCGCAATCCTTTACACCATCTCTCTAAATATGATCTTTTTCGCAGCTTCATCACATGTTCTCTGTCTCTACACCTAATATTTCTGAACATACTGTCTACAACTTGGATAAATTGTAGGTAAGACTGTAATCTTTTACACCTTGACGTACTTCCGCCAAAACAAATAGTTTTAACTTGATAGGTTGTTTGTAAGTCCGGCAATTGTTTTAGCAATTTTACAAAGTCTAAGAACGCTGGGGCAAGAACTTTTATAATAGTGCATTCAGGCATAAGAACTTTCATGTGTCTTTGGAAACATTGATTTTTTTAATGTTCTTTGATAAAAATCTGTAACAACTAATTAAATATCTTTCATTACAAACCTAGGCAGAACTATTTATAAAAACTCTACTTGGTAATGCAAGGCTCTCTCTCTCTCTCTCTCCACTCTCTTTCTTTCTTTCTCTCTATATAATATATATATCATATTATTATATATAATATATATATATACTATATAATATATATTAGATATATATATATA
>JABUQX010041282.1:25000-28302 GCA_015478945.1 Trachelipus rathkii | reverse complement strand
TGCACAATGTGTGCTCTGTAATGAAAAATGTTGTACATATGTAGAATGCACCGTACCGTTCCTGTCTACCCGTAATTAGGTTGTTGGGTGTTCCGTGGTATACAATAGAAAGTCAAACTCCATGTCAAGGGTACGGGGCGAGTGACTGGGTGCGAGATGGTGAGGTTGGTCAAACCTTCATTCTTGCAAAACCTGTGTACAATCTTACATTTATAGTGGATGCGGTTCCAAACGATCTGGATATCTCCGTCTATACACCTCCGTAGCTCTGTGGGCATTCTTGTCTTCAAGAATAAACGCCTCAACCATATCCGTCAGTTCCTAGGTTGTATACATATTATTAGGCATAGTGTTATCGGATGTTACAATTAAATAGCTGTGCTAAGACACACGATTATACATTCGTAGGTGCTCCGCTGACTGTTGTACGATTATACTGGAATACCGATCCCAACAGAGTAGTGTGTCATATTAACTTCGAAATTCATATTTAGTGGCTGACAATAGTTAGCAAATGTAATATTAAAATTACACATAAATATGATATGCCCTTCAGGGAGATTATATGGGTTCTACCCCCATTCAGCGCTTTTTGAAACGCTATTACAAACTAAACTATTGGTTAGTAAACTATTCCCCGCTGACAACAAGCTGCAAAATAATCTTCCCACGGGATTGCCAGGAAACAACGTTTTGGATCTGGATGACGGTCTCAATGAAAACTACATAATTTCTGCCATAGAATGCAATTTCAGCATCGAAACTACACGGTTTTATTGAAAATTCGAAGGTTCATGAGAAATTCGCATACTGTGCATACGCGATAACCTATAATGATTAGCAAAAATAACTCTCCGATTTAATTAAGACATCTTTTATTCCAACAAATTTAATAATAATTGCCATCATTACGGAAATATTCCCTTATATATATATATATATATATATATATATATATATATATATATAAAATTATATATAATATATATATATATATAAATAAATATATATATATATATAAATATATATATATATATGCTGATCTTGCTAGTTGGTGGGCTCTTTAGAGCAAGCATCCCTATATAAAGAGATGTAAATTAGAAATCCAATTTGAAATGGATGTTTTATATTCAACATAAGTAAAACAACGTAATGAAAATATAAAAGGTAAACAAAGTCCTTCTGTTGAGGATACTCTTGTAGGCGAAAAAATGCAAGTCGCAGCCTTTTTTGCAGTGCGTTTTTCAACTTGCCTCAGATCTTAAGTTTAGCGGCGAAAATTTGTGATCAAAATTCAAGTCGCCCTTTCCTTGAAGTTTATCGCTCTTGCCGGGAGGATTTCTGAAGAGATTATCTTGAGGAGAATTTCTTTGATTCTTAATAATTAGATCTGAACTTCAGTATCTGTACTGAGAGTATCTCAAACGGAAGGAGTTTATATATTGTTCATTTCGACTTATGCTAAAATTTTTGCTCGCGCAAATCTTAGCTAAGTACGAACATAAATTAAAATTTTTTTTACAAAGTTATAATGTGAGTGCTACATTACTTCCTGCGCTAAACACGGAGTGAGAAAGTGTTATAATAATATACAATAAATAATAACTAAAATACATAAAATTAAAGTACTTTCAAATGCAAACATATTTAATTATGTCCGAAGACATAAGTAGACATATAAACATTTGAAGGCAAAAATAGGATTTGAAGGCAAAAATAATATACATGAAATTTGAAGAATATTCAAAAACGAGCATAACTGGTTACATTCGAAGATCTACACATATATAATAGTATTTAAATACATGTAAATACAATAATATATATACAGAAAATAAAAGGTGCATTCAAACACAAGCATATTTGGTTATATCCGTGAGATATAAACAAACATACAAAAATTTAAATGCATAAAAGTACAAAAATGTTAATACATAATAATTATTGATATGAAACAATTGAATTATTCACAAGTTAAATAGGCCACATTGATCGAAAAATTAAATCCAAGGAAAGGTCCAGTATAAGACGTTTCTAACGTATCCATGATTTGACCAATGCGCACGTTATTTTTCAAGTTGTAGTACGAGAGAAACATTGCTTGATATATGTAGAGATGAAGTTGCTTGAAGTTTAGGTGGTTTATTGGAAAAATTTCTTCATACATAAAAGGGAGAGGTCACAGAACCATTTAGAATTCGAAAAGAATCAAAGTTCGTAGTGGAATCCAAAAATGAATTTCTGCCCTTAATCCAAACTAAAAATGATGAAAGAAATCCATACCGTAAAGGAAGTTACATATGTAGAGGCGAAGTTGCTTGAAATTTAGGTCCTTTATTTGAAAAATTTCTTCATACATAAAAGGGAGAGGTCACAGAACCATTTAGAACTCGAAAAGGAATCAGAGTTCGTAGTGGAATTCAAAAATGAGTTTCTGCCCATAATCCAAAATTAAAATGAAAAAAATCCATGCCGAAAAGGAAGTTTGCTATGTTTAGCGATGAAAATTCTCGAACTGTGATAGTTGTGAAAAAATGAAGACCATAATCCAAAAATAAAATGAAAAGTGAAAATTTCGTTTGCTCGAGTCTTTCTCGAGTGTTCTGATTGGATTTGTGTTATGTAAGTTTTTCTTTTTCTTCATTGTGTTTTTTAGAAGGCGTTGATTGAAGTTCTGGGTGTTCTTCTCCGGGGTCACCAATTATATAGGGCTATTACTTGCTAAGTTGGTGGCTTCTTTAAGAGCAAGCACCCTATATAAGAGGATGGTAAATTAGAAATCCATATTTGAAATGATGTTTTTATTCAACATAAGTAAAATACGTAATGAAAATATAAAAGTAACAAAAAGTCCCTCTGTTAGAACTCTTTTGTAGGCGAAATTGCAATCGGCAGCCTTTTGGCAGTGCGTTTTTCGAAACTTTGCCTCACGCTTTAGTTTAGCGCGAAATTTTGCATCGAATTCAAGTCACAGCCTTTTCCTTGAAGTTTATCGCTCTTGCCGGGAGGATTTCTGAAGAGAGTATCTTGAGTGAGATTTTCTTTTGATTCTTAATAATTAGATCTGACTCAGTATCTGACTGAAGAGTATCTCAAACGGAAGAGTTTATATATTGTTTCATTTCGACTTATGCTAAAATTTTGCTCGCGCAAATCTTAGCATAAGTACGAACATAAATTAAATTTTTTACAAAGTTATATATATATATATATATATATATATATATATATATATATATATAATATTATATATATATATATATATATATATATATATATATATAATTATATATATATATATA
>JABUQX010041282.1:17500-20000 GCA_015478945.1 Trachelipus rathkii | reverse complement strand
AAAAATGAGAAAAGAATAAGTTTAAAATTAAAAAAAAAAACGGATTAACGCATTAACGCGTTAATGCCCACCTTTGTATATAGGTATATATTAGAAAACTTCAATTTCATTTTCACCTTATTTATATTTTTACATTTAATAATATTGAAAAGACTAATGTTTGAATAAATTTATGATTTTTATTTAACTAATGTCCGTACGTAAGTGTAATTATGATTTACTAAATTCGAATTTCAGACTTTGTGTATAAAAAAGGAAGGTTATTATTTCAGTAAAAATACATTTCATAAACAAACAGCTCTCTCTCTCTCTCTCTCTCCTCTCTCTCTCTCTCTCTCCTCTCTCTCTCTCTCTCTCTCTCTACTCTCTCTCTCTCTCAACACACACCACACACACACACACACACAACACCAACACAATATATATATATAAATAATATATCTTTATAAATATACATATATTATATATATATATATATATATATATATATAATA
This sequence comes from Trachelipus rathkii, assembly GCA_015478945.1. NCBI lineage: Eukaryota > Metazoa > Arthropoda > Malacostraca > Isopoda > Trachelipodidae > Trachelipus > Trachelipus rathkii. The sequence continues at coordinate 19,506 of JABUQX010041282.1, read as the reverse complement.
TATATACTATAATATATATATATTATATATATATAATATAGTATATATATATATATATATATATATATATATATAATATTATATACTATATAATAATATATAATAATATATATATATATATATATTATATATATATATATATATCTCATATATATATATACAGAGGTGAGGCACCAGTTAATGAGAAAGTTAACGCCGTTAATTCTTAATCGTTAACAAAAATATATTAACGACGTTAATCATTAAAGCGTTTATCGTAAGAATGTAACGGAAGTTAAAGTTAATCGTTAACGTTAACCTTCTTTCAAAATATGCAGAATAGTAATAATATATAATATATATATATATATATGTATATATATATAAATATATATATATATATAATATTATATATATATATATATATATATATATATATATATTATATATATATAATATATATATATATATATATATATATATATATAATTTTCTTTATGATGATTGAGATAAAGAAATTATTACTGAAAAATTATATATAATATATAAAAATAAATATATATTATATATATATAAATATAATAATATATATTATAATATATATATATAAATTATAGTATATATATAATATATATATGATAATATATATATATATAAAAATATATATACTATATATAATATATATTAAAATAATTAAATTTTTTTTTATAATTTTTTAAATATTTATTTTAATATTTAATATATTATAATATATATATATATGATATATAATATTTGTTAAAAGATAAGAGAGAAATTACGGATTCTTTATTTTTTATATATAGATATATATATATATATATATATATATATATAATATATATATAATATAGTATATATATATATATATTATATATATATATTATATATATAATATTATATATATATATAGTTATATAAATAAGAAATAATAAAAATAATAATAATAATAATAATAATATAATAATAATAATAATAATTAATAATATAATAATAATAATATAATAAATAATAAACAATAATCATCAATAATAATAAATATTTATAATAATAAATAATAATAAAAATAATAATAATAAATTAAAATAATCATAATAATAATAATAATAATAATAATAATAATAATAAAATAATAAAGTAATAATAATAATAATAATTAATAATAATAATAATAATAATAAATAAAAAATTAATAATAATAATGAATAATAATAATAATAATAATAATAATAAATAATTAATAATAATAAATAATTAATAATAATAAATAATTAATAATAATAAATTATTGTAAAAAATAATAGGATAAACAAACTTAAAGTTTAATAATAATAATAATAATAATAATAATAATAATAATAATAATAATAATAATAATAATAATAATAATAATAATAATAATAATAATAATAATAATAATAATAATAATAATAATAATTAATAATTAATGAGAAGTTTGCATAATAAAATGTTGAATAATAATAATGATAATAATAATAATAATAAATAATAATAATAATAATAATAATGAATTAATAATAATAAAATAAATAATAATTAATAATAATAATAATAATAATAATTAATAATAAATAATAATAATCAATAATAATAATGAAGTATCCCTAAACAATATTAATAATGATATTAAGCTTATCAGACTTAAATAATTTTGGCTTTGACCTAGCAGATACTTTTGCCGCTTGCCAAAGAATACTTCCAAAGCGTAAGTACCTTAATTAATACTTAATAGTATATTATTGTAAAAAATAATAGGATAAACAAACTTAAAGTTTTAATAGGCAATCCAATTTTTGCTTCGGCTGAGCCAAATTTTCACCCCCTAAAAAATGGACATAAAATGCGGAATTTCAGCCGATTGTGACCTTTAAAAACCAAAACTGTAGCTTTTCTGACGTCTAAAACGTCGTTTCGAGTGTTTTTCTGTGTCTGTTAGTCATTGCTTTTTTATTTTCAATTTTCAAAACGGATGTTTTTGACATTTCAAA
>JABUQX010041282.1:0-5000 GCA_015478945.1 Trachelipus rathkii | reverse complement strand
AGAAGGGATATGAGTCAGGTCAATGTTGTGGCCACCCAAATGTTCCCTACTCAGCGTAAAGAGTTCTTAAAAGTAGTATAAGAAGTACATCTGGTACCTCACGGTATTTACTCTGTGAGCTTCATCCTAAGAACACGCATAGAGTGTTGCTGCGTACAAATATCTTACCTAACGAGGCTGAGACGGTATACATACCTGAATAATGAGTACTTTAGTAGCAGATTATTTACCTCTTATGAGAAAATTTAAAAACCTGAAACCTTCTGAAAAACGTAAGCTGATCTGTGAAGATGAAAAATTTGTACAATGTATAGCTGAAGTATGCCTAAATCTTATAAAAGGAAATGTTCCTTTAAACAGACCTCAGAAGGTAAAGTTGCGTCGTCATAGAAACATCATTAAAAAACTTGCTGCTAACGTAAGAAAACTTAAAAATAAAAAGAAACTATTACAAAAAGGTGGAGGTGTGTTCCTACCTTTACCTCTTTTCCGTCATAGCTCCTTTGATAACCAAATGGCTTGCGCAATGATGAAAAAGGTAGTGGTTTTACCCTGCAACGACTATGAGAAGCTGAAATATAATACAGGAACCCTACCTCTACAACCGCAACAGCAACAACAAAAACAACAACAACAACAACAACAACAACAACAACAACAACAACAACAACAGTTATAGCTACCTCAATCAGCTCTCCAGATACCGCAAAGCGGGTATTACCCTTATCATCAGTTGCTCCAGCCGTAACCTTTGAGTTTTTATGATCCAAAAGTTGAGCAGATAAATAGTTACGAGAAGGAATTGTATCGAATATTAAACTCTGATGTTAACATTCATGAAAAAAGAATCCTATATCAAAACGCTATGCAAAAATTAATAGATCTAAAAGCTTTATTAAATTCACCTAAGGAAGATTCAGCTCTAGCGGCAGATACTAAGATTGAAGTGAAAAGAGAAGATAATTTTAAACATGTACTGGAGGAAAGCTTGCCAATGAGAGGTAAAAAAACTGGTTTAGCTTTATATAATATTTTAAAAGACCAGATTTCATGGAACGATATCGGTCAAATCATTATTGACAGTGAAACAGTTGGCGATCGAATATTGTTGATCTGATAGCCGATCTCTCGCGTGATTGGAAGAAGGATCCTGTAATAGGCTGAAACAGGATCAAACATGAACTTCAGACTATTAATTTTCCGAGAACTTTAATCCAGAATAAACAAAGATTGTCGGATCTGGATAATATTCCAATGTCTTCTAGACCAGATGCGAGTCCCTCTGGTACTTCTTTTGCGTCGGACAGATTAAAGATGATAAGTAGAAATACATCACGTTCAGGTACAGATAGATTAAGAAAAAAAAACATACATCGTTTCAAAATGGATTAGTTCCTAATTATTTATTGCACTTTTTAAAACGTTGTATTGTTTGTAATTTAAAATAATGCATACAAACTATGTTATCTCAATTATCATTTGCTATGTTTTTTAGGTTGCTCTGTTTGTAATTTAAAAATAGTTCATATACGTTTAAGTTTTTAATATTTTGTAATTAAATATAAAATATTTCATATAGACATCCGGTTTTTATATCCCCTATCAGTATAAATGAATATGTTTTTTATTGTTAATGTCACTGTGAGTCATGGAGGCTAAGGAGGCGGTCGATAAATATTACTTTGATGTAAAACAACCTTACAGTTACGGGGGCTTTTCAAGGTTCGCATCAAAGTTTCCTCATATTAATAAAAAAGAATTGAAAAAATATTTAGAAGGTGAGGATGCCTTTACTCTGCATAAACCTATATGGAAAAAATTTCCGACACGGAAAACCATAGCCCCCCATTTAGATAATGTCTGGCAGTTAGATTTGACAGAGATGATAAAATATAAATCTTACAAGGAAGGGTATCAATACATCTTTGTGATAGGATGTATATTCCAGATACTTATGGCTAAAAGCACTAAAAGATAAAAAGTCAAAAACTGTTGCTGCAGCTGTAAGAGAAATTATAAATGAAGATAATAGATATCCTCAAATGACGTGGACAGATATAGGTACAGAATTTTTAGACAAAAGAGTTTCAAGAAAATAGTTCAGAGTATGACATTGGGTACTACAACACATTTTCAGTTAATAAAGCTGCAATAGTTGAAAGAGTGCAAAGAACTATAAAAGAAAGAATGCATAGGTATTTCACGAAAATGAATACATTTAAATATTTCGATATACTACAGGATCTGGCTTACTCCTATAATAGGTCTTATCATAGAACACTTAAGAATACCCCTGTAGAGATGGTGAAGACAAAACCTTCTTTATCTAGTAACACGTTGAGCAAAATAAAAGATAACACGGGTGTTAAAGTAGGAGATTATGTGAGAGTGTCTAGGTCAGATGAAAATTTGAGAAAAGGGTACGAGGCGGGATGGTCAAGAGAAGTTTTTAAAGTAGATACCGTAAGAGAATTCCCGAGAGACGGGTTAAAATTATACTATCTTGAGGATTTAGATGGCGAAAAAATAAAAGGAGGGCTCTATAAACAAGAAATACAGAAAATACGGTTTGATCCTAAGAGTCACGAATATAAAATAGAAAAGATATTAGGATCTAGATCGAAAGGAAAAGGTAAAAATAAACATTATCTTGTCAAATGGGTGGGTTACTCTCAGGGCCCTCTTAACCATTCATTCCGCCCTAGGCAAAAAAATTCACCTAAAGCATATGTAAAATTACACTGGACGACAGAAATTTTGTTAAATGGATATCATGAACTGTTTCTTATGTATTTCTGTACGCTGAAAACGAATATAACCTCCAAATTTGCACAACAGGCTTAGTTTTTTTTTGTAATTTTACATATTTCATAAACTAACAATATAATTCACAGAGTGTAAAATGTCTTGTTTTGTTTATTTTCTTGCGATTTTATGAAAAAAAGGTGATCGCCAGCAATATAAAGCGTATAATAAGTAGGAACCAAAAAATAGATAAAATAAACGCCAAACATGATAAAACATGTTTAGCGAACTCGATAAAAATAAACCTCGGTCCGACGCTTTTTATGAGTCATTTGCCTTCAGTTTGTATTTGGACGTTGAATGTGAAGTGTGCGATATTAATATATTGTTGATTTTATATATATATATATATATATATATATATGATATATATATATATAAATATATATATATTATATATATATATATATATATAATATATATATATATTATATATAATATAATATAGATACATAATATATATAATATAATATATTATATATATATAATATATGATATATATATATAATATATATATATATATATATATATATATATATATATATATAATATATATATATATATATATATATATATATATATATATATAATATAGTATATATATATATATATATATATATATATATAATATATATTATTATATATATATATATATAGTATATATATATATATATATATATATATATATAATATATATATATAATATTATATATATTATATATATTATATATATAATATATATATTATATTATAATATATTATATATTATATATATTATATATATAAATATATATATTATATATATATATATTATATAATATATATATAGATATATATATATATATATATATAATATATATATATATATAATATATATTATATAAAATAATTATAATTATATATATATAATTATATATATATATATATATAATATATATATATATATATAATATAATTATATATATATATATATATATATAATATATATATATATATATATATATATATATATATATATATATATATATACATATATATATTTTTATTTCACTTATAGATCAGATACCTTAATTAAAATGCCACGAAATTGTAAAAATGATCCAAACAAATTTTGTTACATTTGTGGTGAGGTAACGTTGAAAGTCCCAAATAAGGAATATTACTCCCTTAATAAAAAAAAAGCATATAAACTTTATTTTGAAATTAAGCTTGGTGATCAAGGTAAATCTTGGGCACCTCATATTTGCTGTGCGTCTTGTGTAACATTACTTAGTGGTTGGCTTAACGGACAGTCCAGACATATGCCATTTGCAATTTCAATGGTATGGAGGGAACCAAAGGATCACGCAATGGACTGTTATTTTTGCATTACAAAAATTGCTGGAATAACAATCAGACCAGAAGACCATTACATATCCAATACCTACTTTCGGCTATTAGCGCCTTTCTCACAGCGAAGAGCTGCCTACACCTGCACACCTGAAAAATGTGAATTTCCTGTCAGAAAACTCCGACGAAGAGATTTACAATTACGTCCAGAAAATGACGACTTTGAAGACCATGATTATTATGATGGAATGTCAACAGAACCTCATAGAATTAATCAGCATGAACTCATTGATCTAGTTCGCGATCTATCATTGTCAAAAAAAACAGGCAGAACTATTGGCATTTAGATTAAAGGGTTGGAGTCTCCTTGAGAAAGGAACTACAATTCCTCTTATCGGCGAAGCAAGAAAAAATTCCGCGCTTTTTTCTCGGGTAGACGGCAATTTTAGTGTTATTGTACTGATGTTGATTTCATTAATGAGAGAATTAGGAGACTGTCATAATCCTAAGGAATGGAGATTGTTTTATAGATTCTTCTTAACTCAGTTTAAAAGCAGTGCAACTTCAATAATGGAAATGTGAAACCTTCAACTCCTATTGCCTATGGAGCCCATATGAAATAGACCTACGCAACATGAAAATTTTGTTATCGAAAATACAATACGAACAGCATTCTTGGAATATATACGGCGATTTTAAAAGTTATAGCAATTTTGTTAGGTCTCCAACAAGGATTTACTAAATTTTGTTGTTTCCTATGCGAGTGAGATCAGAGATCGTAAAAATCATTTTGTCAAGAAGCAATGCCTAAAAGAAATCTAATACCTGGAAATTAAAAATGTAATTTTTCAACCACTTGTGAAATC
>JABUQX010041281.1:12500-25000 GCA_015478945.1 Trachelipus rathkii | reverse complement strand
CTAAGCGAATGCAGATAATCTCACGCCATAAATTCAAATTTCATGTCGTCTTTTCTTCTTGCTGTTTATGACTAACATAATTTACGAGGCAGTATTTATTTATTCATTAATCGATATAAATATGGATAGAAATATATATATATATATATATATAATATATACTCTCTATAATATATATATATATATATATATATATATATATATATATATATATATTTATCTTCCTTAATATATACTCATAATAATAAACAAATAATATATATATATCTTATATATAATAACCATATATATATATATATATATATATATATATATATATATCAGATGTGTTGTGTGTGTGTGTGTGTCTGTGTGTGTGTGTGTGTGTGTGTTAGTGTGTGTGTGTGTTCATGTAATAATATGTAATAATAATAATGTAATAATATGTGTAATAATAATATATAATAATAATAATACTATGTATGTATGTGTAATATTATTAATAATAATAATGTAATAATATATGTATATGTGTATATATGTAATAATAATAATACGTAATAATACTGTAATAATATGTATGACCATAATCATGACTTGTAATAATAATGTGTAATATATATATATGTAATAATATGTAATAATAATAATAATAATATGTATATATATATGTAATAATAATATGTGTAATATCTAAGTGCTAATAATAGTAATAATAATATGTGTATGTATGTAATAATAATAATAATAATGTATGTATGTAATATGTATGTATGTAGCCTAATATTCTGTAATGTATGCTCCCAACTTATGCTCCTGCCTGCCCTCTCTCTCTCACTATATATATATATATATATATATATATATATATATATATATATATATATATATATATATATATAAATAAGATAATATATATATATATATATATATATATATATATATATATATATATATATATATATATATATATATATATATATATATATATATATATATATATATATATATATATATATATATATTATACATAAATATATATGCAGATAGCACCACCACTCAGGAATTTCTGGGAGGATTGCACTCAGTCAACGAGAATATGTGAATTTAATGTCCATCTACCAATGTGGCATTATTAAATAATTAATATCACTGGCCTCAGTACATTAAAATTCTGCAGCTTCACTAACACTAGCTTTTATCAATAATATATTATCACTAATACTAACACTCTTTGTTATCAATAACATATTATCACTAATTATTATTACTATCACAATCAATTTTAACATTATTTGCACTCAACACCTGTACAATATCCAAATGTACCCCTTGATGAGAAGAAAAACTAAACATCTGAGGGGGCTCCCAGTCCCTAGAAGGTGTTTGAAATAGCCCCTTTTCAATTTATTGATTCGAAGACCAACCTTTGCTCAAATATTTACTGTTACATATATAGCACAATTCACTTCATCCCAGATAAGTAGACCAGAGGTCTGTCAGTGCATCCAATGACTGATTGTGAGGTTTCACGGGCAAGGATTGTTTTAAGCCACCGACCTGCTAGGCCCGTAGAGACAACTCCCTTCTTTTATCCGGTCCCGGGAACGGCACGTATTGCTTATTAGTAATGCAAAGGCCTGTCTAAAAGAACTCCTTGTGGACATACATATATGTTTATAATCCAAACGACGCAGAGTATGAGGACTAGAAGTACCAAATCATTTCGATCGAATTTACAAGCAAGGGTCCTTAGTTTTGCAATATAACAATTTTATCCAAAAGTGCTCTCTTTCAAAATTTTTGGGCTTCACATTTAAGCTTGAATATAATAATGTATTTTAATTTCATATTTTAATTCCGATAAACTAATTTTAAGTTTGAAAATATTTAAATATTAATTTTTGCATAATATTTTTCCTACTTGAAAATCAATCAGTGACAACCAGCCTGATCATAAGAATACTTCTGATAAAATTTGTTCACCAGATTTGCCGGACTTTCTCATTAGTCTTCTCTATGTTTCCTGATCTTTCCCATTTCAACCCTTGATGTTTCTTCTTTAAAACTTCTTTTGTCTTTCCTCTGGTGCTTCTCATTTTTGTTCCCAGCTGTTCCTATGACATCCACGCTCAACGACATTAACATTTAAATATATATATATATATATATATATATATATATATATATATATATATATATATATATATATATATATATATATATATATATATATATATATATATATATATATATATATATATATATATATATATATATATATATATATATATATATATTTATATACTCATCATATATATATATATATATATATATATATATATATCACTATATATATATATATATATATATATATATATATATATATATTTGATATATTCTTATATATCTTTCATACACCCTTTTGTTTCCTTTTTTTTATTAAAATATTATATTAAACGGATGTGATTCATCGCTCTTTAAAAATCTTTAAAATCCCCTTTTTTAAATCAGGAAACCTCAGAAAATTTCAAGAATTTTCAAAAGCCAAGTCAACTTTTAATTATTCTTAAAATAATTTTGAGCGAAAAAAGATTGATGAAAAAGAAACTTCAGTTTAATCATAACGTATAGAGTCTAAGACAGTGATAATCTCTTTCCTTTTTCTTATTAAATATTATTACATATATATATGGATGTAATGAAAAATGTGTGGTTGCGACATATGTGTGTGTGTGTGTGTGTGTGTGTGTGTGTGTGTGTGTAAAAATAATAATAATGCATGTAATAATAATAATAATAATAATAACCATGCTATCATGTAATATGTGTATGTAATATGTATGTGTAATATGTAATAATAATATGTGTAATAATAATAATATGAGATAATGAAAATATTAATAATAACATGTATGTGTATGTAATAATATTAATAATGTGTGTGTATGTATGTTTGTGTATGTTTGTATGCATGTAATAATATATAATAATGTAAGTAATAATAATGTGTGTGTGTGTGTGTAAATAATAAATAATATGTATGTGTGTGTGTCAATATTCTTAGTTGCCCTAAAAACTCCATTCCATTATTATTCCATTATTCCATTCTTAAAAACTCCATTCCATTATTATTCCATTCCTTATTTATTATTGTTAATAAAATTTTCCATTATTCCATTATTCCATTATTTTTTAACTTTCCATTGTTTATTCCTTCCTTCCATTCCATTCCATTCCATTCCATTCCATTCCATTCTATTCAGTATCATTGTTTATATTTATTATTATTATTCCATTCTCTATTATTATAATTTATATATTCCATAATGATTATTATTATTCTTATTCTTCCATTTATTTATAATCATTATTATTCCATTATTCCATTATTATTATTTTATTCTATTTATTCCATTATTATTTATTCTGTTATTATTATTTTATTCCTTACTTCCTTCCTTTCATTCCTTCCTTCCATTCCATTCCTTATTTCCATTCTAAACTCCATCCATTCCATCTTCCATTCCTCCATTTCCTTCCATTTAAGTCATCTTCCATTTCCATTATGTTTCTTCATATCTTTCTTTAGGTTTCTATGTTTATTATATTGTTTTTCTGTTTGTTTTTATTGATTTTTACCACAGAATTTTCATTTAAAGGCATATATATATATATATAGATTTAAATAATAATATGTGTGTAATGAATTATCCCGCCCAAATCATGTGTGTGTGTGTGTTTTGAGATTAGTGTAATACAAGTAAAGTGATTCTATTATTAATGTGTGTGTGTGTGTGTGTGTGTGTGTGTGTGTGTGTATATATGCTCTCTTTCTCTCTCTCTTTCTTTCTTCATCTCTCTCTTTCTCTTTCTCCTCCTCCTCTCCTCTCTCTTTCTCTTCTGTCTCCTCTCTTCCATGCATTCGCTCTATCTCTCTCTCTATAGCTCTGTATTATCACTCTAAGTGATCATGTTTCAAACATATATATATATATCTCTCCTCTCTCTATATATATATATCTCTATATATATATATCTTTCTCTTATATATATATATATACTCTATATATAATTATAATAATTAATGAAAGGAAAATTCCTACTAAGGCTCTGCGTTTGTAATAAAATCTCAAGCTTTTCATCCAGTTCAGGAGTGAATTTCTTGGTACTTTACTTATGCCCAGAACTCTGGGTTAACATTGCAATCTTATGGCTAGAATGATCACCTGAGAGCTCTGAGAACGAGTTTTGAGGTTAAATGGAGGGTCTCCTGATTCCTGAAGTTGAAGCCTACCTGAGTGTCTTTCCTCCTTCCATTCCATTCCATTCCATCTTCCTTCCCTCCTCCTCTCCCCCTCTCCTCCTCTCCTCTCCTCTCTCTCTCTCCTCTTCCTCTTCTCTCTTTCTCCTCCTCACTGCTCCTCTTTCCTTTCACTCTTTCATAATATGTATATGTAATGTGCTCTTCTTATGTATGTATGTCTGTAATAATAATATGTATATATATATATATATATATACAGAGATAAACACCGTCAAATTTCACGGAAAGAGCCTTAGTAAAAGGAGGTGCTCATTTAACGTCTACAAGGCTGGACGAAGCCAAACTAAAGGAGAGAATAGCTCACATGCTCCCACCCGACCAGCCTCGCTTTGTTTGGCGAGTACTCTACCACTGAGCTGTATCGTTTCCTTTTATATTAAAAAAATAAATAAAAATGCATTAAATAATCTAAAAATATACATATATTGTTAATTCTTATCATTATCATTATTACAGTCTTTGTGTTTATCACTTGTATTATTTATCATGTGTAACATGTGTCTATTTATTACCATTATCGTTATCATCACTATCATATCATCATAATTACTATCATTACTATCACTGCCACTATACATTATCATTTATATTATTAACAGTAACACCCTATCATCATTGTGCTATTTTATCATTGTTGTCCGTCCCTATTCCTTCCACTACTATTCCATTGTTATTCCATTATTCCATTATTCCATTGTTCCATTATTATTTATTATTATTCCTATTTTATTCCATTATTTATTATTATTCCATTCATTCCATTATTTTATTGTTATTCCAATAAAATTTTCCATTATTCCATTATTCCATTATTCCATTATTATTCTTCCATTATTCAATTATTTTTATTGTATTTTGTTCCATTCCATTCCATTCCATTCTATTCCATTCCATTCCATCTCATTTCCTTCATTATTTTTATCGTTATTATTCCGTTAATTATTTATTATTATTGTTATTATTATTGTTAATTGTTATTCATTGTTATTGTTGTTGTTGTTGGTGTGTTGATTGTTATTGTTATTGTCATTGTTCTTGTTATTGTTGTTATTGTTGGTGTTATTGTTGTTATTGTTGTTGTTTGTTGTTCTTGTTGATTTGTTATTGTTATTGTTGTTATTGTTGTTGTTGGTAATTGTTGTTATTGTTATTGTGGGGTTGTTGTTGTTATGGCTTAGGACTGGTTTAATAAATCCGATTTCGGGTTCGTCTGTATCAGTATGTTTGAGATTGAAATGACATGTATGTAATAATAATATGTACTATGTAAGTACGTTTGTAATAATATTAATAATATATGTATGTATGTATAACAATAATAATAACAATATGCTGTATATGTATATGTGTAATATGTAATAATAATATCTGTATGTAATAATAATATATGTAATAATATATGTAATATATATATGTATGTCATATAATAATATAATAATAATCGTACTATCTCTCTCTCCTCTCTCTCTCTTTCTCCACTCTCTCTCTCTCCTCTCCATAGATATATATATATATATATATATATATATATATATATATATATATATAAATATATATATATATATATATATATATATATATAATATAATATATATATTTTATGTATGTATATGTATGTTTTGAGATAATCAGTGAGAGAGAAAAATGAATATTAAATGAATTTTGATGAATTTTTGTGTTAAAATTAATGTTTCTGTTTGAAAGTTAATCAATTTGCTTGGCTCAGGTACCTTTTCACAGATAATTTAAAATTGATTATTCAAATTCTATCTTTTTTTTGAGATGGGACCTTCTCTGTAATTTCAAAAATTTTCCTAATTGAAATTTTATGTCGAACTTTCTCTCTCCGAATTCCTAATTTCATTTGTTTTTTTTTTTTGCTAAATTTCTTTTATTTTTTTCTTTTTACTATTTTTTGTTTTTTTATACTGTATTTAATTATTATTTTTATTGTGTTTTTTACTATTTGACGTGTTATCTTAATCGTTTTTGCTACTGTTTAAATTTTTGTTCCTTAACATTTACCAATCTAGATCCACCTAAAATTAGTTCTTTTCTATGTGTGCTGGGGTCGGTCGCCTTTGAAGTGGTTCCTTCCTTCTTCCATCCATTCATTTCTTTCCATTCCATTCCATTCCATCCATTCATACAATTTTCTCTTCCTCTCTCTCTCTCTCTCTCTCTCTCTCCTCTCTCTCTCTCCTCTCTCTCCTCTCTCTCTCCTTCACTCATATTTATCATATGTAGTTGTATGTGTGTGTATGTATGTATGTCTTTCCTCCATTCTCACTCTCTTTATATGTTTTGTTTATGTATGTAATAATATGTAATAATGTGTGTGTGTGTAATGTGTGTGTGTGTGTGTGTGTGTGCTCAATAATATTAATGTGTGTGTGTGTGTAATGAAATAATGTGTGTGTGTGTGTGTGTGTGTGTGTGTAATAATGAGTGTGTGTGTGTTTGTGTGTGGGGTGTGTGTGTGTGTGTGTGTGTGTGTGGATCAGTTTTTCATATTATTTAAATTCTCACAATCACTTGTTATTTTTTTTTCCAAGTATTAACGTAACTGGATATCCATATGTTATGCTCTCAAACTGGTTTGAATTTGACTGTCGGAAATTTAAATTACCTATAATAATAATCTTTCAATTTTGCATAATTAACACCCACCCTGTATTGAACAATCGCATTTGTAGTAAAGTATTTCTTCGTTAAACCTAATTAATATATATGTTTAATTTATTTACATTGTATGTTATATTTATATGTTGTTTAAATATTGCGGTAACATCATAGTATTTAAATACCTTTTATGTTATATATTAATGATATTATGCTTTTATAGACCAATTTCCTGTTACGGTTTTATAATTCATTAAGGTTTACATCTTTGAAATTTAAATTCAAAATTAAATAATTTATTTTTAAAACATCACAAAGTTGGCGTAGAGTGCTGCCAACGTAAGCAACATTACAGTTGCCACAAATAAAATTATAAACGACAGAACAGCGCAGTGCATTGGGGATTTTTAGGGGCCAAAAGAAACAATTTGAAGGGTCATTTTATAGGTATCTTGTTGCCCTGATTCCGAATATGACCTCCGTTTTCCTTGATTGGCGCTAGTTTTTGAGATACAGGGTGGTCACAAAAAAACATTAATAACAACAATTTATGTTAGGTTGTAAAGTAATTCACAAAAAAAAACACAGAAAGAATATATATCAAATTTGTTAATGAGTAAGTACATAAAATACTAATAGGTCAGACGTTGAGTTCAATTACTACGAAATGAAATCCTGAATTAATAATTGGCTAAATCGCTGCCTATATGATTGTCTTCTGTGTGCAGAATGTGGACAAATCACGTTGAAAACTCCAACAATAGTCTGCCATCATCCATATGTTTATCCCATCTTCCTTGGTATCTTTCTTCCATCACCTTGATGTGGAACCTCTCCCCTTGTTACTCACTATATCCATCCCTGATTATCCGGAAACCACGATCAAGTGACTATGCAGAGAAGGTGAGCTCTTATGCTTCATATTAGCATTCAAATTCTTGAAGTCAGAAAGCATTTTCTGTACGAGTTCCACATAGTTGGAGATTTATGGTTGCCCAAAAGTTCTGAACAACCAAAGAAAAAATTTTCCAGGCAGATGCTTCAATATCAGTCCTGGAATTTATAAAATTGTCATCCTTGATGATTTTGCGAATTTTAGTGCTTTAAGATTTAAACTTTAAGTTTCTCCATACTCTCAACCCTGGAAAAATCTACCTAAATATATTTGAAGCAATTCACCATCATGTCACAAATTTCCCTAAAGAAATTGCTTCATCGATTCCCTGGACTTTGATGTGATTGGTGGGAAAATAATTTTTGCCCTGTCAACCAGTGGTTCGTTAATGTAATGTTGATGCACCTACAGTCATATTTTTCCCTAGCAGGCCATACAAGTTTTTTCCCAGTGGTGCTTCTTTAGCTGAAACAAGGGTACTTAGAATATCCGCTTTAGCACTTTAGAATATAATGTTGACCATCTTCAAATCAGCGCATATAGACCACTGGGTTCATTATATCTAAGCTTTTGCAAGACCATTCTTATATTTTCTTTCCGTTTTGTTGAGTGACCTATTGAAATCGATGCAGCTATTGCCATTGTTCAATAAAACACTTCAAGCTTCTCGTTGAACTATCCATAAAAACGTCAATCTTCTGGTCGGTATTTAGGTAACCCCATTTGGGAGTAGGTATCCAGGGATGTTCCTACAATATACTAGGTCTTCTTCTTCAATATGAAATATGGAGAAGTACTACTTCCTCTTATTCGAAAAAAAATTATTTTACATTTCGGCCAAGATATGCTCTTTTTTTACTTGAATCTAGATTATAAAGCTCTTATGAAGAATCTTTGCTTGGAGAAACTTAACTCTCGAACTTATTCATTGATACTCTTCCTGGGAGAACTGGTGCACAATGGCAGAAATTACTTTCGCTTTTATATTCTGCCACCTATCTGCGCATTGTGCATACCAATCTGGATATCTTTTTTGTCAGACAATGCTGGTCTGGAATTAGTGTACTGGGATGGGGACATGTCGGGTGTAGACGTTGCAGGTCCTTGCCTGATTCCAAATCCGGATGGAATTTACGTTTCTTGTAACGATTTGATGCATACTACACGGTATCAACAAACCAAGAATAACAGTCAACAATTCTTTAGCTCCCACGCCATACCATAGGCACCGTTTAAACCTTTTTCTTCGTCCATTTCCCCTGACGCCGTTTTCGATACGTTTTACGGTCATATGGGAGACCAAGACTTATCTGAGTGCCGGGTTTCCATTCAAAGTATGTACCAGATATGCTTGCTCCACAAAGTTAGTGATATTTCTTCTTTGGTTCTCTGGCAATATTCCTCTAAGATGTGAATACATTGGGGTATTCAAACAGGCTCTTCTGAAAATAGAAAAAATAAATTATATATAAAGGTAAGCCCCTTTAAAAGAAATAAAACGATATTACTGTAAAATATGCATTAAAAAAGAAATTTGTATAAGAGTATATCTGGAACACCCTGTATCTCAAGAACTAGAGCCAATCTTGGAAACTAATGTCATTACAATCCAAGCACACCCAATATACTATATATTCGATAAAATATCCTTGGCAGCAAAAAAATTTTTTTTTTGTTGGCCAGTGTTATGATTAAACTGTTCTAGATCACTGTGCAAGAAATTTGGATAAACTTTTGCTTAATTAAGAAACCCAATGCCTGCGACTTACCAGCAATGTTTATTAAATCAATAGCTTAACAATTTCAACAATTTTTCAAAATTCAGCAATTTTCAATATTGTCATTATTTTTCTCTACTTTTCAGACCATTATTTTTCCTCCTAAACCGTTTCATTTTTTCTTATTCTGTTTTAAATTCCTTATTTCATTTTTTATTACGTTCCATATTTCCTTTCCATTCTTATTTCCCTTCATTCTTCATCCTCTCTCTCTCTCCTCTCCTCCTCCTCCTCCTCCTCCTCTCCTCTCCCTCTCTCTCATATATATATATATATTTATATATATATTTATATATATATATGCTCCTCCTGCCATGTAAATTGATATTAAAATGTATAATAATGTAATAATAATAATGTAATAATAATAATGTGTATGTGTGTTCCTCTCCTCTTTCTTTTCCTGTGTAATGTGTGCATGTGTGTGTGTGTGTGTAATGTGTGTCAAGAGTGAGATTTGATAAGTTAAAGAATTGTAGCGCCTATTTTGCTTCACTAAGCCCAATTTCACCACCCCCTTAAAATGGACATAAATTCAAAATTTTCAATGAATTTTGACCATAAGAAACAAACTGTAGCTTTTTTGACCTCTAAAACGTCGTATTCCAGTGTTTTCTGTGTCTGTAGTCATTGTTTGGGTATTTTAAATTTTGGCAAATGTAGATTATAAAGATTTGTCGACTAGTCAAACATTTTATCTCGATACTACATTAAAATATGCAAACAACGATTGACTAATATCTAAAAAAAAAAAGAAAAGAAGGAGTTTTGATATTTGACCCCATATCTGGAAGCATTGGTCGATTTCAAAACCTATTATTTTTTTGAGATTTTTTTTCCTGTTTATCCGATGCGCATGAGGAATTTTCAGGACATTTGTAGTCAGGGAGGAGATGCGGCTCTTACTTAGTGTTTCTTTTATTGTATACGGAGTATTTTGGTTTTTTTCTTAGGACATTTTCAAAAATAATTTTTGGAATTTTAAAAATATTCTGTTCAATATCGAAAAGGTATCTAGAAATTAAAAAGATGTTACTTCGCTGTACAAGCCTAAAGAAAGAAATTTTGAATTGATCGGATAAGTAGAAAAAAATGTATTTATCTTCTGTTTTCAAACACTGTTGCATTATAAGAAATTCTAAATTACTCGTATTTTTATACTTGTCAATTATCAAATTTTGGAACTGTATGGTGGGGCAGACATCTTTTTACTTAGATAATTTTTTGTTAAGTCAAAATTACCAAAATTTCAAAGAATTTTTTTTTTGAAACAACAAAGTAAAAATCTATTCTTCATATACCAAGGCTCTTTAGTAGAAATGTGCAGCTAACTTAAATGTCCTGAAAATTACAAGGGTGAAATATCAAAATTCTATTCCTATGTCCAATCTTTGTATTTTCAAGTTTGAAGTCATTAGGAAAAAAATAGAGTGAAATAGACAATATAAAATTGATTTTTTTCATGACATTTTGAAAATACTAGACTCATTTAATTAGAAATGATCTTTTTTTCTATTTAATGTTATATGATCAAATGACTCTTCCCAATTATCATTCATTAGGGGGGGGCAATTTAGGTAAACATAAACAAAATTGAACCTATAATTCAAGTACAGACAGGGATTTTCGGCTTCATTAAAATTAATGTTTTTTGGAGTCTTGCGGAGTTTAGACTTTAAGAGTCAAATATTTGTAACAATAACATTTTTTTATTACAGATATTTTAAAATTTTATAAAAACCTTTTTTTAAGATGGTACATTGGGATATAATAATTTTAAAGAATTATTTTTTATTTTTTAATTAATTTGAGGATTTTTGTTATTAATGTAATATTTGTATTTATTATTCTTTAAAGATACTCTTGATGTGATTCTTTTAATTGTTTAACTTTGTAACATTGCAATCTACTGTCCACTTTTCCAGAATGTTTCTTCTCTAACCTTCTTTCATTTGTACTTACCAGTCTTTAACAACTGTATGACTGCCGGATTTATTAGTTCACTTCCTTCATTCCTTCTCATTCACTCGTCCACCATTCCATTTCCTCCTCTCTCTCTCTCCTCCTCCTCTTTCTCACTATAATAATATATAATATTTATAAAAGTAATGTATAAATGTAATAATATAAATGTATGTATGTAATAATAATAATATATATATATAATATGTATATGGATGTTATATATATATGTATAATAATAATATAATATCAACTCAATAATATAATAATTTATATGTCATGTATGATAATAATAATAATATGTATGTAATAATATATATATATGTATGTAATATGTAATATGTTATATGTATGTATATTATTAATATTTAGACTCAATGATGCAGGCATTAAGCCAGAGCTATTGGGGTGTTTGAGAAACAAGAGATAAAAGTTGTTTGGAAGCTAATGTAATAAAAATAAACTCAATGGTTTAACTTGGCCAAAGAATCAAACTTCCATTTACATGCAATACATTAGTATTGTTAGTATTATTATTGTTATTGTATTGTATTTGTTGTTATTGTTATTATTGTTATTATTTAGTATTGTTATTACATTTATTCATTGTTGTTATTTATTATTAATTATTTATTATTGATACATTATTATTGTTATTATTATTATTCCGTTTCTTTGAAATGCGTTCCATTCCATTCCATTCCATTCCATTCCATTCCATTCCATTCATTCCATTCCATTCCATTCCATTCCATTCCATTCTTCCATTCCATTCTTCTTCCATTCCATTCCATTCCATTCCATTCCATTCCATTCCATTCCATTCCATTCCATTCCATTCCATTCCATTCCATTCCATTCCATTCATTCATTCCATTCCATTCTTCCATTCCATTCCATTCCATTCCATTCCATTCCATTCCATTCCATTCCATTC
>JABUQX010041281.1:0-5000 GCA_015478945.1 Trachelipus rathkii | reverse complement strand
GTTTCATTTCTAAATTTTAGTTATATTCGTTATTTGTTTTTAAATTTTTGTCTGTTTTTTCACAATTCTTTTCTGACCATTTGTTTGTAATTACAATCTTAATTAATATCATATTTATAAAGTTTGGATAGAATAATTTCACATGTCCGTGTTAAAGGGTTTTGCGAAATCAAACATTATTAGCATTATTAAATATTATTATTATTATTATTATTATTATTATTATTATTATTATTATTATTATTATTATTATTATTATTATTATTATTATTATTATTATTATTATTATTATTAATATTTTTATTACACAGCCAACAAAGATTTTGCGGCAAAACATTTGAAGGTCATTTAATAGGTAACTTATTGCCCTGATTCCGAATATGACCTCCGTTTTCTAGATTGGCTCTAGTTTTTGAGATACAGTGGTCACAAAATACATTAATAACAACAATTTATGTTAGGTTGTAACGTAATTCACAAAAAAAAACATGAAAGATATATATCAAATTGTTAATGAGTAAGTACATAAAATGCTAATAGGTCAAAACATTCAATTCAGTACAATGAAATCACAATTAATGCATTACAAATCGCTGTTTATATGATTGTCTTCTGTGTGCAGAATGTGGACAATCACGTTGAAGGCTCCAACAATAGTCTGCCATCATGTTTGTATCCCATCTTCCTTGGTATCTTTCTTCCATCAGCTTGATATCTTAATCCTCTCCCCTTGTTCCTCACTATAACATCCTAGATTATCCGGAAACCGATCTAAGTGACTATGTAGAAAGTGAACTTTTATACTCATATTAGCATTCAAATTTTTGAAGTCTGAAAGCATTTTCTGTACGAGTTCTACATAGTTAGCAGATTTATGGTTGCCCAAAAAGTTCTGAACAACCAAGACAAAACTTTTCCAGGAAGATGCTTCAATATCAGTCATGGAATTTATGAAATTGTCATCCTTGATGATTTTGCGAATTTGAGTTTCTCCATACTCAACCCTGGAAAAAATCTGCAAATATATTTGAAACATTCACCATCTTTGTCTAGGCCCCAACAAATTGCTTCATCAGTCCTAGTTTGATGTGGATTGGTGGTGTCAATTTTCCCTGTCAATGATGGACTAGTGTATGATATTTGATCATCTACAGTCATATTTTTCCTAGCAGGCCATACAACTTTTTCCCAGTGGTCTTCTTTAGCCCTACTATCCCACAAGCATATGAAACAAGGGTACTTAGTATATCCGCTTTGCTGCCCAAGTAAGATGTTGACCATCTTCAAATCAACGCATATAGACCACTGGTGTTCATTATATCTAAGCTTCTGCAAGATCATTCTTATATTTTCATATTCCTCTTTCAGTTTTGTTGAGTGACCTATTGGAATCGATGCATATTGTACAATAAAATACACTTCAAGCTTCTCGTTGAACTATCCACCAAACAATAACAGCCAATCTTTGGGTCGGTATTTAGGTATCCCCATTGGAGTAGGAGTCCAGGATGTTTCTGCAAATACTAGGGTCTTCTTCAATGAAGTGGAGAAGTACTACCTCTCTTGCTCTGAAAAAAGTTATTTACATTCGGCCTTGGTTGATTCTTTTCACTTGATACAAATTCTGCTAAAAGCTCAGAATCTTGCTTGGAGACTTAACTCTTCATCATTGATCTCTTCTACCAGAGCACTGCTGTGTAGAGTACTTTCTTCATGTTCACTACCTACTATGGCATGCTTGTTTTAATCCACAGTTATCTTCTTCATCAGATGTGGGTCTGGTGTAGTGAACTTTGGGATTGAGACTGTCGTCGGAGTGTGGACAGTCTTACTTCAGTTCCAAATAGATTATCATTGCATTTCTTATATTTGATTGATACACTTTCACATTAGCCAAACAAAAATAACAGTCATTGTGGTGATTCTTTGGCTCCCGCCATACCATAGGCACACAAAATAACACAACTTTCTTCGTCCATTTTCCACGACCTTAGATTTCGACACGTTTTAAAGACCATATGGGAGCCCAAGACTTATCTTGGTCTCCGAGTTTCATTCAAAGTATACCAGATAGCATGCAAAGGTAATTAATATTCTTACTTTGGTTCTCCTGCCCAATATTCACCACAGATGTAACAGAATACATTGGGGTATTCATAGTGTTCTGAAAATAGAAAAAATAAAGTATATATAAAGGTAAGCCCTTAAAAAGAAGACCTAGTATACTGTAGGAATATCCCTGGACTCCTACTCCCTGTTAGTTACTAATACCAGGCCGAAAGGTGGCTGTGTTTATGGATGGTTCAGCAGAAGCTTTAGACGTGTTTATTTACAATTCAACCGTTTGCAGCTGGTTAATGATTACTCAACAGCTGAAGAGATATAAATAAAGGTGTCTTTAGAAACTTGGAATATAATGGAACACCAGTGGTCTATATGCGTTGATTTGAAGATGGTCAACATCTTACTTGGGCAGCAAGGCGGTTATACTAAGTACCTTGCTGTGTGCGCGGTTAGTAGGGCAAAGAAGACCACTGGAAAAATTTGTATGGTCTGCTAGGGAAAATATGACTGTAGATGCATCAAATATCATTAACGAACCACTGGTTGACAGGGGAAAAATTATTTCACCACCAATCCACATCAAACTAGGACTGATGAAGCAATTTGTTAGGGCCCTAGACAAAGATGGTTAGTGTTTCAAATATATTTGCAGATCTTTTCCAGGGTTGAGTATGGAGAAACTCAGGTCCTCAAATTCGCCAAATCATAAAGGATGACAATTTCATAAATTGTGAGCAAATATTTGAAACATCTGCCTGGAAAAGTTTTGTCTTGATTGTTCAGAACTTTTTGGGCAGCCATAAATCTGCCAACTATGTAAAACTCGTACTAGAAAATGCTTTCAGACTTCAAAATTTGAATGCTAATATGAGCATAAAAGTTCACTTTAATCGGTTTCCGGATAAGTTCACTTAGATCGGTTTCCGGATAATCTAGGATGTTAGAGTGAGGAACAAAAGGAGAGGTTCCATCAAGATATCAAGGTGATGGAAGAAAGATACCAAGGAAGATGGAATACACACATGATGGCAGACTATTGTTGGAGCCTTCAACGTGATTGTTCTGCACACAGAAGACAATCATATAAACAGCGATTTGTAATGCATTAATTGTGATTTCATTGTACTGAATTAAATGTTTTGACCTATTAGCATTTTATGTACATACTCATTAACAATTTGATATATATCTTTCGTGTTTTTTTTTGTGAATTACGTTACAACCTAACATAAATTGTTGTTATTAATGTATTTTTGTGACCACCCTGTATCTCAAAAACTAGAGCTAATCTAGGAAAACGGAGGTCATATTCGGAATCAGGGCAATAAATTACCTATAAAATGACCTTCAAATGTTTTAATAATCATAATAATAATAATAATAATAATAATAATAATAATAATAATAATAATAATAATAATAATATTAATAATAATAATAATAATAATAATAATAATAATAATAATAATAATAATAATAATAATAATAATAATAATAATAATAATAATAATAATAATAATAATTTATTCCTTACAAAAATAAACAAAACGCACATGTGAAATTATCTCTATCCAAACTTTATAAATATGATATTAATTAAGATTGTAATACAAACAAATGGTCTAAGTAAAGAATTGCGAAAACAGACAAAAAATATTTAAAAAAACCAAATAAAACGAATATAACTAAAAATTTGTAGAAATGAAACAAATAATAATAATAAAACTTGTACAAAAATAAGTCCCTGAATGGTTCACCTCAAAAAGAAATAAAATAGCGAAGAAAAAGTATAAATTTTACTAAAGCTCAGAAAGAAAGGAAAAAAGGATCCCAAAATATTGCTATTTCTCTGTGCTACTCAAAACACAAACTTTCTCTAAAGGAATTTATTATGACTGGCTTAAACGTAAAAGAGGTCAAGAGCATCTTCCTTTCTAAAAAGATTTGAAGAGCTCAGTTCCAACAGATTATAGGCTTTGTTATATAGAAGAAAAAAATAAATTATTCAGAAAAAAAATTCTGGAAAATAAAACGATTAGGCAAAATCAATTTATCTTCAGAAGGTGATAAAAGGATGTGGCTGAAAGTAAAAATTCTTAAAATTGTTGTATATTCATTCAATAAACGAAATTAGCAATTCGCTTCCTTTGGAATTTTGAATTAAATAAATGTTTATTCATTCTTGCACAGTGAATTAAGAATAGTTCAAACTTATCCTGCCATATTTATAAAATTATTAACTAAACCTATAGTTTTGGAGGTAGAATTATTTATTAATTTTAAACCACATTATTTAATTTTTTTTAAAAAACCTTTAAACGGAAAGATTTAAACCTAAAAAACTATAAAACCACAACAGGATTGGTATATAAAAACTTAAAAAATCAATATACTTAAACATCAAAGCTGTTGTTACTTTGATATTTGGTCAATATTTAAAATAAACTAATGAAAGCGAAGAATGATACATTATAGTGCAAGTACCTCATATCATTTATATGGATATATTAAAGGTATTAGCGAAATGCTTTAAAACAGCTGCAAACATCCAGATTCGGCAAGGAGTGAAGTTATGGGTAATTTAGAGCTGCATTAACTGGAAACTCAAAAACTAATTAAAAATTAATATATATATATATATATGTATATATATATATATATAATATATATATATAATATATATATATATATATATATATATATATATATATATATATATATATATATATATATATATATATATATATATATATATATATATATATATATATATGTAATAATATATAATAATATATATATATATATATAATATATATAATATATAATAATATATATATATATAATCCATAAATAAGACCTAAAAATGAGCATGATTTGCATTCCGTCTTGCTTAAGTAATCTAGCATATCTTATATATATATCATATGTAATATGTA
>JABUQX010041280.1:0-32500 GCA_015478945.1 Trachelipus rathkii | reverse complement strand
TATTACGAAGGACTTCTCTTCCTTTTGACAAATAGCATTGGGAGTTTTGAAGAAGAAATTTTATCGAATTTTTCTGATTATTTACTTTCTTTATTAAATAATTTGTAATGGTTTTATTAATTAAATTTTCAACTGAATATTGGGATGATCACAGTTAATTTAAATTTTACTTAATGCGGCAAATTTCTCATCAAAAGTTTTCCCAAGTTGAAACATAGGTGCTTGCTCTGCTAAACTAAAAATTCTTTGACCGATAGATTTCTTTGTAAATTAGTCGAGTGATAGGACCATAGTTCATATACAGACCTTATCAGTGGGGTTGACATGAATGCCTGTAGAAAATTATTCAGAATTTAACATTTGATTTTGATGTCTAAAAAACAGGATAGCATTATTAAACCTAAGTTTCGTATGTGAATTTTAAGCATGACAAACAACTCTTGAATTATATTGAGAGCTGATGTATATGATCGATATTTCTTCACACAATATTTTAGTAAAAATCACATTACCTTATGTAAAATACGGGTTAAAGTTGTCTTGTTTTACGAAGGATTTTGTTTTTCCAGATTGGACATATAGAAGTAGCAAATGTAGGTCCAAGTGGTCAGCCCATCGGCCAGTCCATCAGTTTGTAGATATATATTTTCTTTAATTTAAATGACGGTTTGATTACAACAAATTAAAAAAAGGTTCCTCATATGTTGTTCTGATATATCTGGTTGGGGTAGGTTATTGGAGTGAACACTTTCAGTTAATATTATGTCAATCGTATCAAAAACCGGTACATTTATGAACAAGAGATTCTACATCAATTGAGGCGAATATATTAGTGGATTCAAGTTTTAATTTGAAATTTACATAATGTTTCATTATTTGATTTTAACTATGAAAGAGTTATTTAGATATGGTCGGATAATGCTGTTCAGATATGGGCAATTTCGTGTGTAAACGTTCCGCACATAGATATTACAGGTCTCTTCAAAGGTGAATTTTCGGGTTTTTGTGTTTTTAGGCATCCATATATATAGTAATATATATAATACATGTATATATATATATATATATATATATATATATATATATCTATATATATATATATATATATATAATATATATATATATTATATTATATATATATATATAATCCTAAATAAATTCTCTATCCATTTCTTTTAATTTTGTCAGAAAATTTCTTTTGTTTTTTAATTTCATAAGCGATTCTCTTTAATGCTATTATTTATTATTATTATTATTATTTATTATTTATTATTATTATTATTATTATTATTTTATTATTATATTGTAAACTGAAAGTATTAAAACTGTTAATTTAATGAGCTGGTTTATAGAAAATTAAAAATAATTTTGCATTATATTTACGTTATACATTTGTTTCGAAACTGAATATATTTGTTTGATCATGTGGTTACGCCTGCCCTCCTCCACGTCTTTACAGTACTTTACCGTTTAAACATTTGGAGATTAGATTCATGGAAAAGTGGTATATTTTTTTCATTCTGAAAAGCAAGCAAAAAAAAAATTTGTTGAAACAAAAAAAAATGTTTTAATGTAACTCTTTAAGCACTTTAATCTTGAGTCAGAGTGAAACTTTTGAATTGGACTTCCTAAGTCGGTTAGTCGGAAGTCAGGAGTTCGAAACTTTTTGTTTAAGTGGAAAAGGTCGGAGTCGGAGTCGAAAATTCCAAATTTGAATTTAAGGAGTCGAAGTCGGAGTCGAAAAATTTATATTTACAGACTCCGCAGCCCTGTTATATATATAATATATATATATATATAAATATTATATATAATTATAAGTAATATATATTATATATATATATATATATATATATATATATTATATATATATTATATATATATATATATTATATATATATATATATTATGTGAAAACTAAAGAAGTTACCCGCATGATATCTCGAAAACTAAGATAGGTACAAGAAAAACTGATAACATATATGTAATCAACGTATGAAAATTTGTATGGAAAATGAAAAAAATTTTTTTATTTTTTTTAATTTTTTTTATATCTCCAAAACTACGATATGTACAGAAAACTAATAACTATTTAGAAATCGCGTATGAAATATGTATGTGAAAAAAAGTTTGTTTTTTTTTTTTTAACTAAAAGAAATTCCAAGGGTAACCGCAAAAGATGCAAAGAGTCGGGGGTCTCTCAGCCTCCTGGGGAACTACGGGGTAGGACTATTGCCCCCCTCCGGGGAGGGTCTTCCGGAACCCCCGCTCTTTGGTATTTGGGTGTCGCGGGGGTTCCTCAGCCCTCCCCTACGGGGATATTGAAAACGTACCCCCCCTGTGTTCCCCGTCGCTCGAGCCCCCTAAAAAAATATACGCTGATTCCATATATGATATTAGTTTTCTTCTACCTATCGTAGTTTTGGATATAAAAAAAAAAAAAAAAAAGTAAACATTTTTTTTTTTCATTTTTCATACAAATTTCCATACTCTGATTCCATATATGTTATCAGTTTTCTTGTACCTATCTTAGTTTTCGAGATATCTGCGGGTAACTTCTTTAGTTTGGCTATATAATATATTATATATATATATAATATATATATATATATATATATAACCTCTAATATATATATATATATATATATATATTATATATATATATATATATGGATAATATATATATATATATATATATATATATATTGGAAAAATTTAATCCAAATTGCTAGTATGAGAAAAAACACTAAATGTACATTGGTACAAAGTCATTAATTACAAGTATACATATTTATTACCAATATTTGCGTAACTGGGAATTAAAAGAAATATTTAACGCAATATATACTGTAGTTTTTTTCTTTCAACTTGCGAAAAGATAGGCTTTCGTAAGTCCATAACTCTGTAACATGACTAACATGGCTTACTGCATCAAGTGTACGACAACTAAATTTCCGAATTTCCGAAAACGTTTCATAAAACAATTTTTTTTGTCGATTTGATCACATAAAAAATGCGGACGTACGATTATATCGAGTTAATTAATTAATTATTATTATGAATAATAATTATTATATTATTATTATTATGAATAATAATTATTATATTATTATTATTATTATATTTTATTATTATTATTATTATTATTATTATTATTATTATTATTATTATTATTATTATTATTATTATTAATTTTTTATTATTATTATTTTATTATTATTATTATTATTATTATTATTATTATTATTATTATTATTATTAAAAATATGATCAACAACAACTGGCTCTGAAGGACTTGCATTCCGGTGTTAAATAAATGATTCCTGATGAAAAATGGACTGAATTACTATGTTGAGCCCCAACTGGGGCTTAGTACTCAACAAGAACCTAAGGTTCAATATTTGAAGGAGTTGAACTTTTCCGACCAAATGCTGAAAGATTGTCTGCATTTCATCGTGCAATGCGCTTTTTCTGTGCTACTGCTCAGGCTTGTCCTTGATCGGTCCTCCAAGGCCAGCTGAAGAGGGTATTCCCACCTACCCAAATGCTTTAGAAAAGCTCTTTCCTGCAGATACGAGCAAGTAGGTATTTTTGTTTCACTGCTGCATGAGAATGAAACCGCAGAACATGAAGTGACTGAGAGGAAATAATGAAAGGCATGAGAATAAGGTTTCTCAGGTGTTGGAGGGAATAAATGAAGTCTTTACTCCTCTCATGACTTCTAATGAAGGAGATGACAGCTTTGTCGTGATGGCAATAGGGAACCCTCCTTTGTTCAGTATAACTTTGTTACAGCGTCAGACAGCTTCGAGATATTCGTTCAGCTTGGACTTTGTAGTGAGTTCTGATAGGCTGAAGAACAAGATGAAAGAATAGTGTTTTTTAACGTGTTCGTATTTAGAATGGATGGAGGAATACCACACAGCGCAATAAAAACAGATTTCTGTATTCTTCTGGTCTGGTTTTTGTACAAAGGTATTTTATCTTGTATCGAATATTTCTGAAAAGTTGGTTTATTTTTACTTTTTTCATGAAGTCTCTTAAACTTATCACTTGCATTGTTGATAGTATTTTCCTTTTTAAAAATGATATTGATAGAGATGTTTTTATTTTGTTATTAACTCGTCAATCGTCTGGGATTATGGCTATACGAGTCATTATTCTTCTTGTAGGATTTGTAGAAGAAATAGGTAAGATTTTATTGTAATTTATTTATTTTATTTGCTTCGAGTTATAATATCATGGGTATTACAGTTTTTGTCTTCCGCCTTAAATTAGGACATCGTAGCATGTTAGCATTTTTTTCATGTTTTTTTTCCTAACCTTAAAAAAGAATAATAAAAGATCAAAAATATTAATTTTCGTTATATATATATATATATATATATATATATATATATATATATATATATATATATTATATATATATATATATATAATAATATATATTATATATATATATATATATATATATATATACGTTATATATATATATGGTGATATTTGGTTTAAAAGTACACAACTATCATCGATCCATATTTCTTCAAAAACTACAATAGCTACAGCGAAAGGAATACATTTTTGGATCCTTGTAAAATTTTCGTTAGGAAAATGTAAAAAAAAAATAAAATTAATAAATAGATGGCTTATTTTTTTTTAGGGAGCTCGATATCCTAGTTATATATACATTTATTTGAAAGGATTTACACGGCAATGTAGGGGGCTCGAGCCGACGGGGAAGCACAGGGGGGGACGTTTTTCATACCCCGTTAGGGGAGGGACGGAGGAACCCCCGCGACACCCAAATACCAAAGAGCGGGGGTTCCGGAGCCCCTTCCCGGAGGGAGGGAATTTAGTCCTACCCCGTAGTTCCCCGGAAGGCGAAGACCCCGACTCTTGCCATCGGTGCGTTATTACCCTGGGGTATTCTTTAGTAAAAAAAAAAAGCAAAATTTTAATAGAAAGTATTTATTTAAACGAGTAACCAATAAAAGGTCTCTAAATACGCTCTCTAATCATATTACTATACTTTTTAACAATAATTTTTATTTTTTATTTTTTTTACATTTTCCTATCTAAACTTTACCAGGATTACAAACATGTATTCCTTTTCGCTGTAGCTATTGTAGTTTTTTGATATATATATATATATATAATATATATATATATATATATATATAACTATATATATATATAATATATATATATATATAATATATACAATATAATATATATATATTTATATATATATATTACTTTTCCGGCAACTAAAATTGGACCAGCATTCCAGGAATGTATTCCTTTTCGCTTGTAGCTATTGTTAGTTTTTGAAGATATGAAGTGGCTTTAAAAACAATTTCACCATATATATAATATATATATTATATATATATATATATTATATATATATAATCATATATATATATATATATATATATATGATATATATATATATATATATATAATACTATATAGTATATATTTTGAGTCAGTGTACAGGACCCACACGGCTCACAGAGAAAGCGGCCACACTGGGCAGAAAAATCAGCACCATGGAGGGCCCTGTCATATAAATGCTTCAAGTGTCAAAGGAAGGATTTGGAATGAAGAAATGGTGAAAAAAAAAAGAGTCAAAAAATAATAAACAATAAAATTTATTAATTGTATTAATAATAGTCCTAAGATTACATAACAAATTCAAATGTTATAAAGAATATCCACTCTTAAAGATACAAGAAAATAGGGTTACTGCTTAAGTGGGAAGATTGGATTCAGACAAGATATGGATAATCTTTCAGAAGGTGTTATGGACCGGATAAAGTAGGAAAATGGCGACAGCGAATAGGGTCCAGCTGGGGACAATCAATGAATTAAATGGCAAAACAGATTGGTGGTGTGGCCACCGGCAAAATTTTGCCAAATGGGATGGTGGGTTCCGTGACATATATAGTGACTGTGAGTGGTATTTTTGGTTGTGGTCGATTACGGAGGCGTGCAAGGATGCACCTCGTGTAAGCTCTTTCGTCGGTGGGAGGAAGACCACTTCATACTTCCAAGCTTCGCTCCCCGCTGATCGTTTCGTCCAAGTTTCTTTGCCAATAAGCATCGAAAACCTTGTCGGAGAGCAGGATAGTAATCGGTTGATGGGAGCGTAGCCTTGTCGAAGTGGGCATCCGGGAGAACCTGGAACAAACTTCCGAAAAGAGAGGTGGGCCATTTTGCCTCTCTCTAAGCGATTTCATGGCCAGTTTAGTTACCCATGCCATGAGAGGGGGTCAACATAAACATAATTTGTTGGTCTTCGAGGGTGGAGCAGCCGAAGGAAATGTTGCACAGCGGATACCATTGTGTTTTTAGAATAAGGGTTTTTTACGCGCTTGCTAGCTCGCGCTGATCGAAATCTGAATAAATGGACATGAGTGATCTTGCGTTAAAGGATTAGATTCGCAGAGAAAGGGGCAATCATTATAGCCCATTAATCTGCCGTAAAAATTGAGCATGAGGGGGGAGTATAGGGAGAGGTTTGCGGTCAGGAAAGACAGCAGATGCGCCCCACACTCCCCGTTTTAGAGCCATCAGAAACACTGGAGTAAATCCTCATCATGGACTGAGGAATGAGACAGGAATGATGCTTTTAACAGGGGAGCCGGATGGCTAGATTTGGAAGAAGAGGTCAGAGTCAAGCAAATGGTGGGAGTGGGAATAGCATGGTTTGTGGCCCTTCCTTCGTAAAGAGAAAGGCAACACCTTTTTGCAAAGGGATGGTAAGGAAATTTAGGATGTTATAAACGTTGTCTGCAAATATTTAGGCAGGTTTTTTGAGGTATCTCCTTTGCAGAATCTGTGTCAGAGCAGGACGGTATTGGGGTTTGGAAACGGAAGATAGCTTGTACACATAATGTTTTCTCTTCGAAATGAAACGAGGCATCACATCGGCTTCAACTTTCAAGGCTCACCCGGGGGGACGATCGGAAGGCTCTAATGGAGAGTGGAGATTCGCCTCATTTTGGATGGGATCTAATTAGGTGTAGAAGAAGTTGTGGAGGTCTTGGCCGTACATGCCCACAGCTATAGTCCAGTTTCGATCGGATTGAGGGCGAGTAGGGCGGTTTAAAAGAGAATTGTGTCAGCGCCCCTAAGATGTGTTGAGGTGAGATGGGACGTAATAGGTCA
The DNA here is from genome assembly GCA_015478945.1 of Trachelipus rathkii. Classification (NCBI taxonomy): domain Eukaryota; kingdom Metazoa; phylum Arthropoda; class Malacostraca; order Isopoda; family Trachelipodidae; genus Trachelipus; species Trachelipus rathkii. The sequence goes on along the minus strand of JABUQX010041280.1, from coordinate 25,327 downwards.
AGCGCGCGATTTGACAAGTTTGTTTTCGTGGTGTTTAATATGTGGTATGCATATTGTTGAAGTTGGCATCTAGAATGGGTCCTAGAAATTTGACCTGGTGAAGTAACAGGAATAGGGGAACCATATAAGGTTAGGTTCGCTGAAAGAAGATGGCAAGTTCTTCGATTCCCCTTTTCTTAAAAAAGCACTGCTGAGGAACATTTTGGAGAAAAAATGTAAACTATTGGAGCTAGCCCATTGTGAAAAATTTTCCAATAGCTAGTTGAAGTTGGCGTTCGAGAAAGGGCAGCCTGGCAACCGGCTATGTATAATTCAAGGTCATCGACATAGAGAGAAAAAATGACAGTCGCTGAATAGAAGTAACAATATCATTAAATTCGAGAGCAAATAGTAGTACACTTAAAACACTATCCTGAGGAACGGCTTCATCCAGGGTGTTAAAGTGGCGTGACAGAATAGAGAGCACCGAACCTGGCTAGATCTGTGTGACAAGAGGCATTTGATGAAAAGAAGGAGTTGTCCGCGGAAACCAAGCTAGTGTAGTTTGAGTAATCCAGTTCTCCACGTTGTGTCGTAAGCTTTTTCAAGGCAAAAAAAAATAACAAGAACATCCCACCAGTTGAGAAGGCTCCCGGATGTCATTGGTCTAGTTTTACCAAGGGTCCGCAGTCGAACGATTTTTGCGAAAACCAATTTGGAAGTTGAGAAAGCTTGATGGCTCTCCAGAACGGGAGGTAAGCGACAGAACCATTTCCATTGAATTTACAGGTGTGACAGGTCAGCGAAATTGGTCTTTGGTTGTCTGCCAACTTCGGATCTTTTCCAGGTTTGGGAATTAGGAATTACAAAAGCTGTTAGTCCAAATAGATGGAAAGAAATTCGATCCAGATTCTGTTATATAAACCCAGCAAAAATGCTGACGCCGAAAGAACGCTGATGCCGGAGGATGAATGTACGAAATCATGTCTGGGCCAAGGCACCGTCTTTGCTATTTGCCAATGCGCTTGATACTCTGCAAGTGTAAAAAGACGGCTTGTAAGTATTATCTTCCCCTTTCGCTGTTAAAAAGGCTCTGTAGTGAACAACCTAGTATTTCTCAGTTTCTGAAAGGCTTCAGTGTAGCGGAATGAACTCGAATGGCTGCAAAGCTATACCTAACGCATCGCTACAGGCCGCAGGAAGCAAAGATCGTATAGTTATATCAGGCCCATAAAGGAGGACTGTGGTGAGGAGTTGATGGAGCGACGAGATATTTTCTGGTGTTGTAAATTTCCATTAACTAAAGGAAGGGGAGTGTGAGTTAAACAATCGATTATTTGTAAGTTCGAAAGTATTGTTTACGCGTCTTGGACGATTAATTCGCCGAGATTTCACTGCGGCTGCTTTAAAAATAATCATATTTGGGGTGGTACGGGTCTTTTTTGTATTACCTGTAGTTTCTTCTTCTCTCGGTTGGCTTGTGCGCACTCTTGGGGACCACCAAGGGGTTGCCGACCCCTGCCTGAGGAAGACTGCGGAATGAAAAAGCTTCCGCTGCCGAGATGACGACTTTCTGGAAGGAGAAGCAAAAGGCTCTTCAACAGTCGGAAACCGGTTATTGAAGGAGAAAGTAAGAATAGCTGTGGCCTGATAAAAAGAAGACTCCGCTCGATCATAAAGCGAGCTGGAGTTGGGTTTTGTGTATTGGGCTTGGAAACAAGCTCTTTAAAGCTATTGGGTAATGATCACTGCCGAATAAATAATCAAAGCGGGACCAGGTAAAAGAACCATAAGGGAATGGGAGCAAAGGGAAATATCAATACAAGAAGAAGTGTGTATCTAAACGTTCGTATGTAGGGAGTCCTGTGTTAAGGCATCCCAGGGAAAAGGGGGTTAGGAGATATATTAAGATCTTGGACTTAGACGAAGTGACAGAGTCGCCCCATTAAGGGTGGGGGCGGAGGTTGAAGTCTCCTAAGTATTAACACCGGATAGGGAGTTGTTAAAAAGATCAGCTAAGTTGACCTTAGTAAATTCACTACTATGAGCAAAGTAGATTGAACATATAGTAAGGTCGGTGGACAAGTGAATTCGTGCCGCTACTGCATGAAGTTTAGTTTGGAGAGGGACTGGGGAATAGGGGACAGATTTGTGAATGAGTATTCCTGCACCTCCCCTATCATTGTCACCTCTTTCTATAGAAGTTAACGGCGATTTATATTCAGATGGTTGAAAGAAGTCACGATGACATGGTCCAAGTTCCTGCAAACATATACACTTTGGTGTATATATGTTTATTAATTGAACAATTTCTTCGAAATTAGAGTAATAGCCACGACTATTCCATTGAAAGAGAGTGATTATGATGAGTTATGAATATTATGATGGTCTTATAGAGACAATTGTCTCTATGTGACTAAGGGTAGTTTTGGTGGTGGGTTCGGATGGAGAGGGAAGGTTGAGACGTGGGTCTCGGCGAGGAGGGGCAACAAATCCTGTTCGCAAATCTGAATATTTAGTTCAGATTAAAAACGTGCTAATTCTAAGAAGAATTTGATGGGAAATTTAGTAATATTTTTGTTTCCTATTCTGCAAGTTTAATTATTTAGAGGTACATTTTCAGGAGAGCCTGGGGTCATCACGTTCACATGAATATTTAGGAACGCGGGATGTTACACATGATTATTTCCAGCTTATTGAGAAAAATTGTTTTCTCAGACCTAGAAACAAAGTAGTTAACCCGTCTCGAGCTTTCCAGAATAATTTAATGATTGGATATAAAGTCCACGCGAACATTTAACAACTTATTTAAGTAATTTGATAGATTCTTCCAACCGTTTTGATCCAATAATAATTTTAAAAAATCTTCAGTTATTCTATTCATTTCTCACTTGAAAAAAATAACTCAGGATTAATTGAATACGAGAAGGACCCAAAAAAGTGCCTCTCAGAATATTCTTTAGTTTAAGACGATCGATCGTCAATTTTTTGAAAGGTTTGAATATTTGATAACCCAACGCAAATAAATAAATAACAGATAATGAATAAGTAAGCCGGATTTAACAACCAAGATGGCGATGTATGAAAAGGTATTGTTGGGTCTGCACCCGAACGGCTTTTTAAGCGACTAAACAACAACTGATCTGAATGAATTCAAACAGCAAGCAACTACCTAAAATTGAAGTTATCGATATATCATATTTTTGACGTTTGGCAACCACCAGGCTTCCAGGAAACCTTTTTTTTCAGCAGGAATATTTTTTTCTGGCAACTATGAATACCAATGTTATATATAGGGTTGGGGATTTTTTGGATTTTGTGAGAAAAAAATCAACTTATAATTTTTTGGATTTTTTAGATTTTTTGAGATTCGTGACGTCACGCGAAATATAATTTGTAAACAAACTTTTTTTTTAAGTTCGATTAGGTATTATTTTTAACCCTAGATTCTATCTCTGAGTTCAAAATCTTAAAATAGGGCTTATAGTCTATGACGCAATGAAATTGCAACACTTAAGAGTGTTATTTGTAATAATGATAATGTATTACATCATAAATAAAAGAAACATGTTTGAAACATGATCTTTTGTTGACATTTTTATGGTGTAGAAATTGAAACAGAGTAGCCTTGCTATGATATTATTATTCTAATTTTTTATTTCTATTGAAGTTAAATCACTTAAATATCCAAATAACTTAAAAAATATATATAAAAAAGCAAAAAATCATAAAAAGCAAAAAATCATGATTTTTTGAAATCAAGTGAAAAAATCAGTTGAAAAAATCAATTGATTTTTTTCGTGCCATCCCTGATTATATATAGTATATATATAAATATATATATATTATATATATATATATAATATATATATATATATATATATATATATATATATATATATATATATATATATATATATATATATATATATATATATATTATGGTTAAAGTTTACATAACCCGACATCTTGTAAAAAAAAAAAATTGGTTGCCAGTTTGCTATTTGTTTGTTGTGTTTGAAATCATAGACGTAGGCGACTTTTTCCTATAATTTCAAAAATTTGAAATCTTTAATTAGTATATTTCGGTTTGGTTAGGTTAAGTCAGGTTAATTAAGTTATTTAAAGTTAGATAGATTTAAATAAATAATTAAGACTTTTTTTTAATATTTTTATAGGTTTGAAGTTCTTTTACTGAAATAAAATGTGCGGCGATATCAAAAACGTAGACTACTTTTTTTTCTTATAATTTTAAGCTAAGATTGCGTTCTTTCATTGTTCTACGAAAAAAGAATTAATTATAATTTTAGTTACCGGTGCTGTCGGGATCCCGCGGGCGGTCTGCCGTGCATTGGGGCAACGTGTATCCCACCCTAAAGTTTTCGTTAATTAATTTAAAAAAAAACTGTCATGGCGTCTACATTCACAACTTTACGAAGATACAGCAAATTTAAACTGAAATAAATTGCCTAAGGTTACTCATTTTTATAAGCTCAGGTGTGAAGCCCAAAAAAATATAGAGAAATTTCTTTTTACTTTTTTGTTAATATTACTTAAATTACATTTGAAAAGAAAGTTGTGTTTTTTCTGTTTCATAAATTTTTACATTCTGCTTTTCTTTCATTTGAAAAATACCTCGCCGATTAATTTTGTTCGTAGAAATTTTGCATGATCCATATATTTTATTTAATTTTAGTTTGGCTAAAAAATAGTGTTATTTGCTGTAAAATTGTAGCAAAATTATAATTTAATAGACTAATCTGGCAACCTCCAATTTTTTCCTAAAGTTGTCGGGCTATGTAAAGTTTTACCTCCAATAATATTATATTTAGGGAAGGAACCAACTTCTTTTTAAAGTTTTGTATATCACAATTGGAACATTAGATATTTTTAATTAATGTACCTCTTATATAAATGCACCACAAGTGACAAATTTCTTGGTCCAAAGTAAAGTACCTTTAAAATAAACAAAAAATAATGCATTTTAATCAGAACGGGTGTAATGTTTTCGGTACTTCTCGGTTAAGGGACCTTGAGAAAATAGGAAATCTTATCAAATATTAAGTCTTTAATGTTGTAAAAATATTTACCTAAAAATCAAAGAGCGAAACCTAAAATATCCTTTTTATACCTTCAATATCAGAAGACTATATTCTATATCTGAATTTCGTTGAAAACCCCTCTCAATCGAAAGGAAAATTTGTCTTGACTTAATAAACGATAAGAAATACGAGATATTCTGAAACTGAAGAACGGTATTTTTCCTGTAAACATATGTATAAACCATTTAACTCCGAGTGACAGTTGTGATTTAACCAACCGATTAACCCGACTTTTCTTATCGAGAAATGCTACTGTCAATAATACTAAAAAAAAAAATCTTTTTAATATTCACAGAGGTTTTCTTTAAGTCTTTCATGGAACGGTCACGTCGATTCTCATTCTGAAAAGGTCTCTTCAACGTCATGGATTCAGAGCATATTTTGTTTTTACTTTTAGGGAAAAATTATATTAAGGATAAGTTTTTAATAATACTGTCACAATGATCACTATTGTATCAAACTAAATTCAATTTGATCAAAATAAATGCATCATGCATGAGGTGTTGCCTTTTCTCTATTCTATCTTATTGAACTATATTTAAGCTTCCTGTAGTGTGAAAATTAGAAAACGTACAATTTTTTTATCGATATGAATATTATTTTTATAATTACATATAATTTCAGGGAAGAGGATTTAAAACAAAGAAGGTTCTTTTGAAAAATCAGTTTATTACATATTACCATGGAAATTTACTAATAGAATTTTTTAATTAGAAGATTATTATCATTTTGAAATACAAAAAGGATCGACTGATGATATTTTAAGCTAATATATATATATATATATATATATATATATATATATATATATAATATATAATATATATATTATATATATATAATATATATAATATATATATATATATATATGGCTCTCGCCACCTTTTTATGGAATGCGAGCAGTCCCAAGAAATGCGATTAACCGGACCAGGCTCAGCCAGAGATCCTTTAACGATAAAATGGCGTAGATCAAAGTTGGGCAGTTCAGCATTAGGTGCTTGGTGCTATCTGTGACAGAGACCTTTGACAATCTGGGAGGGTGCTTTATTTATTCTATACTTATATTCTAGGGGGGAGAGGGTTCCCAGATCAGAGAGGGTACTGTGCTGTTGGAGTTTCGTGGTCCATAGAATGATCTGATGGGGAAATTTCAGTTGGACGCGTTTGTAAAATCTTGTTGTAAGGGTACACAGAGATTACTCTTTCTTTAGTTATTTGTGTATGGATGTATTTTATATTGCTATTACAGCCACAATTATTGATTTTATTCTTTTTATTATTATTATTAATATTATTATTATTATTATTATTAATATTATTATTATTATTATTATTATTAATTAATTAATTTTTATTTTTCCTTCGCTAAGTCTGTTTTAACTTTTAAACTAGTCAACTTATTGTAGCTTACATTTGTTAGCTATAGTTTCTCTAATCATTTCTGTTAAAATGTCCTCATGAAATGAATTACGTTGTGCGAGAAATTTATTTTTTTACTCACTTGCTAAATACTTTATTTATTTTTTTATTTTGTGCCATATCAAATTTTCATTTCATTATCGCTGAAGGTGATTCAGTTACAAGAAATATATAAAAGTAACCATCAGTGCCAGGCACATAAAGGAAAACTTGGTTAGCCTCACATTTAAACTTGTCACTTTTATCAGAGAAACTGTAATCAAACATCCTTGAAATTTCTGTTGTAGATTCCTTTCTTGAAGGAAAGAAGGAAGCACCTTTGCATGAGGGTCCCGTACTCGCCAATGCACTTGTATGTGGGGTCCGAACTCGCTAATTCACTTGTATGAGGGTCCGTATTTGCCGGTGGACTTGTGCGAGGGTCCGAACTCACAGGTGCACTTGTGTAAGGGGTTTGTACTCGCCGGTGCATTACTTAATGAAATGATGAGACTGATTTGTCCAAACATTTTAAATTAATAATTTTTTTCTCATTTTCTTACAAATCTTAATAAAAAATTTAAGAAAATTCTTGCTGTTTACAATTGCTTTAACTCATTTAAACCAAATCAGAGAAGCCTCCTTGGGAACTTCTGATAGGCAAAAAAGTAATGTTGAAGGAATAATTTGTTTTTAAGTCAATGAAAACATTCCCATATTTCGTATAATCTATTATTCTGTACTGTAAAAATATTTTCTTCATTTTTACTCTTTAATATATATATATATATATATATATATATATATTTATATATATATATATATATATATAATATATAATATATATATATATATATATTATATATATATATATGATATATATATATATAAATGAATTTAAAAAGAAGGGTAGATTTAAGGTCGATTTGCTTGTAAATAGACTTTAGTCACAGGTTATTAATACACTATGTTTTAGTTTTCATTTGACAATTAACATCACTGAATAGTTCAATGTTATTAAATCAATCATAACTAATATTATTGTTATAGTCATTGAATTACTTAAATGTTTTCACATACTTTTGTAATATATATATATAATATGGAAAAAATACTGAATATTATATAGTTTGTGGGCTCCACTAATTGAAGTTATTTCAATTTGTAAATACGAATTCGAATATACATTCCATAAAGGAATGAATGTTTAGAAGCCTTTTGGGGTAAGAAATATAAAGTTTAAAGAAATCCATATTACTGCAATAACTTTGTTAACTACTTTCTGGTATATTGTGGTCCATTTTGGCTTTTATGGACAACACATTATTAAAAAATAAAATACCAAAAATAAAAATAAAAATGTGATAGAGCGTGATATATTATTTGCAACGCAACAGTAGAATCAGGATTTGCCGATATTAAGCACAGACTTGTTTATAAGAAAAAGACAAAACCTGCGACAAATTCATATCTTAGTTTTTGGAATAATATAGGATCTAAGATTTTAATGTCACAACAAAGTTTGAGTGAAATAAATTCTAGGAGGGAAGCAAATCCGCATGAGGGATTGAAATAGCATCTTCAAGCACAGTTAATCACTCTAACGATAAATGTTGGCTTCTTTACAGCTTTTTTTTCAGCATGGTCATTATATGTCATAGATTTCTGGGCTGACACTCATGAAATTTTAACGAATGGTGCAGGAGTCCCACAGAGTAAATTTTAGACTTTAATATCGTCTTACGCAGGAGAGCACCCGGAAACATTATTAATAACTTGGAGTTATTCTTCGTCCCCTTTTTCCATAGAAATATTTACAACCGTTACACAACCAATCAACTATCTCAATGACATATACATGATGTTAATTGAAATCCACATGATTGCAGATAAGACAGGTTAATGATTGACACTCGAGGAAGCGGCCATTGGTATAGGGCAGGTAATTGTTTAGTCCAAAGAAAAGGTGATTTGAATAATGTGGATCTCTTGGATAACTAATCAGGAACCTCTTAACGATCCAACAGTAAGGGTATGGGGGGGACAGGAGGTAGTGAAATAGCCAATAGCACTTCATTGGACGGAGGCTCAGCTTAGGGTCATGATAATTTAATACCTTGTTGAATTTCACGTTCTACAGCTACTAAAGTACGCTTGGTTGAAGTTATAAATAGGTTCTGTAATGGACTCTCACTCCACAGTAGCCTGGAGTATTTAGTAGTACAACAAGATGCTTGGTAATAATGTTTATATAACGTTTTAATCTTTAGTTTATATTGATTATTGTAATATATTTATTTAAAATAAAGGCCGATAGTGTTATTAAACATGAGTAAAGCAAGTCTTTTAAAGCAAAATCCATTGACAATTCAAATACTTGAAAAACGACGACGAAAATAAAAATAAAAGCAATATTGATAATGTCTGACTACTTCCAAAAATAGTTTACAGCAGTAAGTAAATGAAATTAAAGATAATTGGAATGTTAAAAAAAAATTCATTAGATTTTGTTAAACATAAAACTGAGGCAAATAACTAAATCTTTAGCAGTTTAGGAATTGTTCTTGTCATTTCCAATTCAAATGGCAGCATTCGAAGTCAATATTTTGAATCGGAAATTAAACTTTTTATCGTGATTATCTCAAAAAACAAGTTACGGAAAACAAGTGAAGAATGGCTTTAAAAAAAAAGTTAAGATCTTGCCTCAACCAAGTCAGTAAGTTACAATGTAAACTTGAGTATATATCAAAACTTAATGCGAGACGAATACTCTATACTCTCTAAACTAAAATTTCCAGTCTTCAAAATAATCTAAATTCTGAAAAATTCTAAGTTTTCAAACTTACAAAAGTTATTGTTCGGATGCATAATATGCTTGTTCCTGTCATTACTGTTAATTATTATTATTGTCGTTTTTTATTATTATTATTATTATTATTATTATTATTATTATTATTATTATTATTATTATTATTATTATCGTGGTTGTAATAATTATTGGTATTTTTATTATTATTATCGATGCCATTGTTATCTAATTATTATTAGGATTTGGATTATTGTTTGTGTAGATACGGTTACTAATATTGCAACTAATTATTTTATTATTTGTTATTTTTAGATATTTTATTATTATTTATTATTTTTATTTATTTATTTATTATTGTTTATTTAATTATATATATATATATATATATATATATATATAATATAATATATATATATATATATATATTTATATATAATATATTTATATATATATATATATACATTCTCACCACCTTTTCCCGTTAGAAATGTCCGATCTGTTCCAGTTCAGCAGATCTTCGGTCTATCGGGCTTTCTGTCCGGGGTCATTACAAAAATCTTTTCCAAGGACATCCTATTCTCGTATAATTAGTTCTTGGTCTTGCCACCGATCTTCTCCTATCCAGTCTCCATTCCAACAGCTCATGCACCATCCATCTTCCTGTCTTCTTTCCTCCTTTCACGTGGCCAAAACTACTTCTGCACCTACTGAAGAACTAAATACAACTGCTTATACTATTAATATTGTTAATGAATCAGATGGTACCGTTTTCCAGAGGAATGAGATAATTTTTATCCAAAATAATATTGATATTACTTCTAGCCATAAGAGTACTAAGAACTTAAATGAGGTTAAAATAAACGATCTCAATTTGTCACTTATTGAATCGTCAAAAGATACTTATATTGATTATCTAAAATTAGGCGAAGAATTATTTGAAACTGCCACAGACTGTAATTGAAAATCCAATGTCTGAATTTGCAACCCTGAGCTCTTTTAAAAGAGTTTACGAAAAAGGAATGCGCATGTTTTTTAAGTTTCAAGTAAAGGATGGCGAGCATTTACCTTTCTAACAAGGCACAGTTTGAGTTTGCAGTGCAAAATATTAGCATATCTAAATCAGAGGAAAGACAGCGGAAGTTAGAACTTAGACTTACCGGAAATTTTAATTATAATATTCGGGTATTAAGACAATCCAAAGGATAGATGGGGTTGTCAGAAGACCATCTATAGGAAAAAGGTTAATTGTACAAATTTTATTCCTTGCATGTTTTGTCTTGGTTTCTATCATAAAAGGCATAAATCTATCATAAATTTGACTTACGACGAGAATAAGAACAAAGATAGACCTATAACACTAGGTAACAGAAGTGGACATAGCTTGATTGAATTATGTGATTTAATAAAAGCTTCAGCAAATCATTAAAAGAGATAATCGAATAGTATTCCTAAAATGCGTCAGAGCCAAGAAATTGCTTTAAAAAAATACCTCAATTACCTTTAACAAAAGATTTAGTTTTGCTTTCTAAAAGTGTTAAAAATACATTAGATAGTCTTGTATCAAAAGTTAAAGAACCTCCTCTAGCATTATGGTTGCAGCTGTCAAAAGTAACACTTGGAAGTATAATAATCTTTAACAAAAGAAGAGAAGGTGAAGCGGCTCGTAGTCTTTTGGAGGATTTCACTAAAAGACCCTACTGGAAAGAACTGAACACCGAAGAAATATTAGAAAGCTTAACTACAACTGAAAAAGTTTTAGCGGAAACTTTGGATTTGATGATGGTGACAGGTAAAAGAAATATAAAAGTCCCCATCCTCTTGACCCCATTAATACGAACCTCTATTGAAGTACTGTGCGAAACTAGGAGTACAGTTGGAATATAAAACGACAACCCTTATCTTTTCGCAAATACAAGAGAAAATTATATAAGAGGTAGCGATGCCTTGGACTATTGTCTAACTCTATGTACTTTGAAAGAGTCTTCGAAAATTCAAAGTACTTCTTTAAGAAAATACGTGTGTACTATGTCTCAAATATTAAATTTGAGTTCTAATGAATTGGAGTATTTAACCAAACATATGGGGGCCTAACACCTGCTATCCATAACAAATTTTACAGGTTGGACGAGAGTACAATTGAAATTACGAAGGTGGCAAAAGTCTTGTTGGCTGTTGATTAGGGCATTCTTCATAAACTCAAGAAGTAATCTCAGGATGAGTTATCTTTAGAAGAATTACTGCCGGAACTGGCCAAAAACTCTTACGGCAATGAGAATACATTTTCGGAAGAAAGAACAGATATATTTCGGAAACCGAAAAGTTCCACGCGGAGTATTAGTTGAGGAAAAAAGTGAAGATAAACTTAGAAGATTGGAGAGTAATTATTCAAAAGAAAGAGACTGAAGAAGATGAAAATTCTAGGAGAGTAACTGATGCATTAATTGAAGTCATTTTTATTGTTTAGAAGAAAAGAAGAAATTTTACCAAACTGAATAAAATATTTTTAAAAAAATATTTGATCAAATATTTCGAAATTAAAATCAAAATTAAAATTAATTAATTCCAAAAAAATAATTAAAATTAGACTTTAAAGGGACATATTAGGGAGCTACAAAATTTTCTAGTTCCAGTCTTATTATATGATTTTCACTAAAATATTCTGTGAAGGAAGAAAAATTTGGGAATAGTTCTTTTAAATTATAATTTTTTATTACAATATAATTACATCTCAAGAAATTTTAGTCGAAAATGGATAAAGAATTCAGCGAAGTCAAGGAAAGAAAAGAATTTTCATTGCCATAATAATAATAAATGATAACGATGAAGATTTAATGCATTGGGATGTTTTTCGTGTCGCGGTCAGATCATATGAAGTTCTCCTTCGCATGGTTATAGGGGGACAGACAGGGCTAGCAAACCCGGTCCTTTCCTTTTGCTGTGCCATTATTCTTGGACCAGCGTTGGTATCTTATGCGCGTAGAAAGCCAAGCTCTCTGGAGAGCTCTATTGGAAGGCTAGTTTTGAGGCTAATGGGAGAAGATGCTAGTTTTCCTGAAAGGGCAAAAACCCTACCAGAGAGTGTTTAACTCGAGTACTGGCATCCAAACCGTTGCGTCGAGAAATGGCTTTCTGGAGTGTTCTAGGGTTGTTGAGTTTCGGGCCAGAAGGAGAAAATTGCTGGACAACTGACAGGGCGAAAAGCTCTTCCTGGGAGTTGTTATATATATCTATATATATATTATATATAATATATATATATATATATATATATATATATATATATAATATATTTATCTTCTATATATAATATATATTATAAAGTTTTTATTATGCTATAACAACTTAAATATTATAACTACCGTATGCTAAACTTAATGACGTAAGTAGTAATACTAAGGGAAGTGGAGGTATGCCTATAACTGGGGTTCCACGACCCCACGTTATTTCCCATTGACATTTTCGGGCACCTCCCCGGCTGGGGTTACCTTCTGGGGTACTTTTCAGGGCTGCCGTTTTGTTGTAGGGCTGGCCCCCCCCCGGGGGCCCATATTTCTATCCATTCGCCATGTACGTGCGTGAGTATGTGTATGCGTGAGCACATGCTCATATACATCCATGACCATTTTTGCCCTTACTCCCCTTTGTTCTCCCGCTACGTCCCTATGACGTCATCACTCAGAAGTAGATCAATGCTGGAACGAGGTTCCAGGACCCTCAGGGTCTTTCCTGAGGTGCTTTCCAGCACCTATCCGGTGTGAGCTACGTTCCTGGGTACTTTTAAGTCTGGGGCACTACCCTAGGGCAGTGTATATTTCTGTACATTCGCTATGTGCGTGTTTGAGTGTGTTTATGCGTCACCATATGATCATGTACTTTCTTGAGCGTTTTTCCCCCTACCCTTCTTTGTTCTATGCTATGACGTCATCACCATATACGTTCCTGAGTGTTCAAATATGTTCGTGAGTGTGTTAAACCTACCTAGCCGGTGTACGTGGTGTAGCCACGTACATGGGTTCATGTACGTGGCGTAAAAAGTATGTGAGCTACTTTCATGAAAGTAGCTGAGCCGGACTGGAAGTCTGGCTCGGTTTCAACTCGAAGGCCAACGCGAACGCGACCGCCGGCTCGGAACCGACGCGAGCACGAATGCAAAAATATTTCGTGGGTTATGTGTTTTGTGTGGGAAATTTTCAATAAAATGTGTTTTTACAGACCTAGAAGCCAGTAAATCACGTACGCCGCAAGCTCCCAGAAGACACCCCCTCCCACCCTCTGTGCAATACGTCTTTACGTCCTCAGGGTGGGTAGAAATGTGTTTTTACCTACCCTAAGGACGTAAAGACGTCGCGCAAGCTGTCCAAAAGACTTCATCCCACCCTCTGTGCGAAACGTCTTTACTGTCACAACATCAATTTTTGTTTATTAAACATAGGGTTATTATATATATATATAATATATGTATAATATAATTACTATATATATATATTATATATATATATTTATATATAACCTCATCACCTAACAACAACGCCGTGATCATCAACACACCAACAACAATGTTCGATACACAACACAACTACCAAACGTAGCAAAAACATACCACTACCACACACTCAACAACAACACAAAAAACAATACCGATACCATCAACACTACCTACCACCAACAAAAACAACAGCAAACAACGTGATTGTCATATTATCTGCTAATATATATTATGATAGTTATATTATATATATATATGTATATATTATATATATATATAATATATATATATATATCTATATATATATATATATATATAATATGAAGATCAAGGTTGTGTTTATATAGTATAGGTAAACTGCCATTTTTATTTTCAATATGATTTTAAAATCGTTTTGTTACTGGTTATCTTAATTATTTCCATGACAAAGTGAATTCATATGGACTAAAATTTTTAATATTATCAATACCAGATTATAGAGCTGAAGGTGCTCGAGACAAAATTGCGTTTCGACTTACTTTATTCGAAGCCAGTGTACAAAGATGTAAGTATGTAGAGCTTGTATACATAGATTCTTATATTTTATTTATAGAAAAGGCTGTTTCATTATTAAAGTTTTTGAAAAACATTTTCGTTTCCGAGGAAAAGTTGTCAATTTTTTTAATAGAAAAATGTTTTTGTTGACCCTATAGCAGTAAGCAGTACCACAAACCCCATTGGGTTACCTATTTGCCTTGGCTTTGTTTGTCAGTTAGTTCCACCACTGTCTATTCTGTGTTGGGTACGCTTGTGGGACTAATATCTGTTGAGTTTAACTTGTTTTCTTAATGCGCGTTAAGCAAAACAGCATATTTTGAGATTGAATTGACATGGGTAAGCCTGATTTAATAAGTCAGGTTGGAAGTATTACTGTTCTCGTATCTTGCCACGTGTGGCGGATACTTTCTGTAGCCACGCATTATGTATGTTACCTCAAACATTCTGAAAAGGTCTCTTCAAGGTCATCAGAGCATTTTTTTTTACTTTTAGGGAAAATATAGATTAAGGATCAAGTTTTTAATAACAATAATCGTCACATTTATCACTAATGTATCAAACTAAATTCAATTTGATTAAAATAATTGAATTATGTATGAGGTGTTGCCGTTTCTTTATTCTGCCTTATTGAATTATTTTTAATCTTCCTGCAGTGTGAAAATTAGAAAACGTATATCTTTTGTAGAAATGAAATTTATTTTTTAATAATTTCAGGACGAGGAATTACTGTATAGCAAATGAATTAAAATACAGTTTACTACATATTACCATGAAAATATACTAATAGTGTTATTAAACCATACGAATATTATTATTATGAAATACAAACAGGATCGACTTATACGATATTTTAAATTAATATATATTATAAAGATCGGTGTTTCTAATTTCTCATAAAATATAAAGTTCACTCATTTCTTCGATTTATTGTATAAAAACATTATTGGTAATGAAACGGTAACTGCAACAAATAAAAAGAGGTGGCAATTACTATACATAATATAAAACACAAAATAATAGCACACATTTATATACCTTCAAAACGCTCTTACACCTATAGGAGTTCAAACGAGACTAATGGCCGAGAGAAATCCAGCTAGGCTGTGGAATCTGCACAAGCGTAGAGTGAGGCCGTAATTGTCTTGCTGATACGCTGCATGGCTCACCCAAGTGTTATGCTTTTTGTGAAAATGATGCTTAAATAAAGCCTCATCTGTGGGAATTTTACCGTTCTCCGGCTGAAATCTGTCCAAAGATAAAAGTAGGTTCTTCCCTTTTCTGTTGTCCTCCAATTCGGGATGGCCCGGGTGTATTTCCGGTGGTCGAACATGGACATCCTGAATTATATATGCCCTAATCGGAATTGTTGACCGTTGTGAAACGTGGAGGTGATTTGGCTCCGTTCCTTTCACTTTAGACACAGTATATTCCTTTGAGTGTCTTCTCAATTTCTCCTACTCCGATTTTTGTGGATTTTTCTTACACTGTTTCCAGCGACTTTGAAGCTTCCCTGAAACGGTGTTCTCCCAATCTGCTTGCTATTTGCTTAGCAATTGTATTGTCTTCTTGCTATCGAAGGAAAAGGGAGATACGAATTCGTCTAGTGCTCCTTCCACAGCCAAGTTGTTTTCTTTCTGAAGACAAATTTCTCTCGTTTAATTGCCTCTAATGTTTCGCTTCCCGGTTCTTCTTAAGTGAGGCCCTTTTCTATCAGAGCTTCCATGAGTGAAGTGTAGTCTTTTTTGTATGAATAGTTTCCTTGGGATTCTGTATTTAAACAAGGTTGTTTGAGGATTACTAAATCTTAGTTGGCGGATGGTTCGGCTTGGGATTCATTTCGAAAACATTCCGTTAATATGTCACTGAGATATTTACCTGTATGATGTTCAATGAGGTTCAGAGCACGCCACAAAATTTGCCTTTTGAAATAATTGTTAACGGCATGACTACTCAGAGAATACGAAGAAACGCGATTGAGTATATCTTCAATCATCTTCTGCTCCAGCTGAGAAAGCTAACTGGATGATTATTTGAGAGAGGTTATATTATTTCTGAAACTTTTAGTTTTGACGCTGTCATACATTTTATTTCAAATATTATATCTGTAGTATTTTCTTTAAGTAGTGTGTTGAAAGAAACCGATACTTTTGTTAGCCGTACAAAGCCAAGAATTTCAACTTGACGAAACAGAAGATCGTCCATTACTATAATTTCTGTAAATTTACCATATCCATCCTTTATGATTTTTCGTTTCAATGTCCCATATATAATATGTTTTTCTATATTAGTTTCAAAAGTAATTTGCTTCGTTCTTAAACCTGAAATTGGAGATCCTTTACCCTAACTTATTTTCCTTTCCACATTTTCCTATTGTTTGCTGCTTAAATAGTTCTTAACCCGGATGTCATTCTTCCTTTCCGAGAATAATTACTATTGCAAAGTGTACGGTTTGCGATTTCATGGGAAAACAATATCGAAGTAATCTCAAGCTACACTGAATAAGGGATGACATTGCGGAAATTAAGCTTCAACAGTGTCTATTTTCCTGAGCTGAATATACTACCAAGTATGAGCCCATCAATATTAATATTAATAAATTTCGATTGTGACAAATTACTGTCACTACCTTGACACGGCGTTAGTCAACTCACTCTAATCAATTTCCCACAAAAGATGCTAAATTTTCTAACAAGTCCCATCAGAACATTTTCTATTCAGATTCCTTGTGTCCGATAGTCTCTGGAATCGTACTGTTATAAAAATATAAGCTTCATTCTTTGTGATTTACAATATAAAAGTTAAGCAGACAGGTTACACTTCATGGAAAGTGCTATACATATGGCAGTAAGGTCAATTTATTTGGGTGATATTATATTTATTTTATTCTATAAATTTGCACTGCTACTTAAAAGTTCTTGGTTTGACTATTATAAAAGATACCAGGTAGTGAATCATGAGTATCCATCTGACCCAGGTTACTACTTATTTAAAGATATATATTTAGATGTATGTCGTTAAACTCTATGCTACATAGGACTATAAATAATATCAGGCTATAGACTGCTGGCTAGTGTTACATCAGGCTATGATGTGTAACAAATTTAACCGAATACAAATTTAGAGTAGAAAAACTTTAAATGAATGAAACTGGTTAAACCATCGATGAAGGCCCAGCAACCTTCCTCTTTTCAAAGGAAGTCACCGTAGCTTGAAGTAAATAAAGAAGGGAGAAACCAATGAGCTCAAGTTAGACAGATTAAGTGCAAAAGATGCCTTTCATAAAGTTTGAACTACAGGTGAGAAAGTATTAATATACTTAAAACTATTTGTAGGATTGCCGTATGAGTTACCATATCACCATAGCAGATGTAAAGTGACGTATTTACAGCAAAACACTAGGGGTGAAGTAAACACGAGTGTTTAAGAATGTTTATGACGAATATATATAGTATAGAAGGAGAGATAAATATGTTGGTATATATATAGTATATATATGAGGTGTATATGAGTAGTATATATGTATATATATATATATATATATATATATATATATATATATATATATATATATATATATATATATATATAAGCAGAAATAACACATTTAAAAAAAAAATTACAATATTAGCATAAATGTGTTGGAGGAAGGTGAGAAGAAGAGTTGAAAGTGAATTGTCTGAAGTGTAATTAGAAGCAAATGTTTGTGAAAAGAGTTTAGCTTTTGTGGAAGGTAAAAAGGGCAAGTTGTGCTGTCGGTAAATACTAAAGAAGGAATAAGTAGATCTAAGAGATAATAAATTAATATTTTCACACAAAATTAATTAAAAACACGACCTTTCAAAATTGCAAATACAAAAGACAGACAAGCCACTATTAACAGGTGCACTGGTTCTAAGCACGGTTGCCACGTATCAATTATCAACACACCAGACCTCATGGAACGAATATAAAAAAAAGGTTCAGAATGAGCTCTGCATCACTTCTTATACGGCGACATTTGAACCAGGTTACATTCAACATCCAATGGGATAACATGCAAATCATGGGGGTGCATACTCCATGCCAGAAGAGTTAGCTAGCGCTTTGCACACCCAGGGAACCCTTTCCAAGGAAGTTGCAATATCTCCATGCTGGGAGGGCTGGAATTAGCAGGGCACACCCCGTACGTCCGACCCTGTTTGCAGCATTCGGCGCCAAAAACGCTGCCGTAGGCGGGGGTCTTTTCTGCAGAGGACTTGAAGAGATAGAACAGAAAATAGAGAAAAGACTAATCGAAAGAACACAGAGGAGGAAAGAGATTAACATAATAAGAAGGATTAGAGATTAGGAAAAGGCCTAGAATGTTGCGTTCATCTCAAAGATGACAGAGAAACTGAGTAGAGCTGCACTAACTGCTCGAGGTCATTCTGGAGAAAAGTAGTAGCAAGTTCATCAACTGTATCTTGAGATTTAGAGGAAAGCAATTGGCCGAGGTGAACGTTGAAATCACCAAGAATGATAATTTCAGAGAAATGTGAATAGAGAGAATGCGTTCTAATTTGGAGCCTAAGTAGTCGAAGAATTTAGGATAGTCAGTGGAGTTAGGAGACAGATATACAGAACAGATGAAATTAGAGGTATATTGACAGGTGAGCTTTCATCATTAGATAGAATATTCGGAAAACTCCAAATCAAAGACTTTTGGACAAACATCATTGTACACATTGGCACAACAACGACCTTTGACTGAAAATGTAGGAAAGAGATAGTAGGAGTCAGCACAGTAGAGTTTGAAGTGAGAAAGCTGAAAAATTTTGAATTATATTTCCATCCAAAGTCTTTACTCGTTAAAGTGTCTTCTCTCTTCTTTCGATCCTCGTTAATTTTCTAAAATAGTTTACTCCTCTCCTGATAATTAGCAACAGTCTTTCCTCTCCATCGTTTTTCCGCCCTTCTCTTTGCAGATTTTACTTTAACATCATTTCTCACTCTTGCATTCGTCCCATGTAGCCTGACTATTTGTAGCTAAATAATTTGCAAAAACTTTTTTCCTTTTTGTAATAGCATCTTATTCTTCACTCCGCCATTCGCAACACCTTTTACTTTTTTGACTAATTATCTTTGCTCCACAGACTTCTCTTGCAGTCATCCATATTGTTGCTTTAAAGATTTTTTATTCCTCCTCTACTCCATCTTATTCTCTTTCTTTCATTAATTCCCATTTTTCTGTTGGTATTCTTTAGTATTCCTTTGAATATTCTATCTTCTTTCTTCAACTATTCTCTTTTCACCATGATAGGGTGGTAGGATACTCATACAAGCACTGGAACCAATGCATGCATGAGCATTCTCAGGGTAGAATTAAGTAGTAGCGAAAACCCAACCCAGCTATTACTTTTATTTTGCCTGTAATAGAGTTTCATGGTATGTATGTGATAGTGGAGAGTAGACTCCAATGTATGGAGAGTGAATCTGAGCGCAAGAGGGACGAACCATTGAGCGGAAATGCCATGGGACATAACCCAACATTCCATATATTCAATGGGAAGTAATCAAATCGCTTCGTGAGTGCTATAATTTGAATATTCATCATTTTCTCATTTTCAATACATTCTGCCAAATCTAATTTCTTTCGTCCATCCTGCCTTTAAATCGCTTTTCTGTTTCTACTAGAAGGGTTATATATATGTTATATATAGAGAGTGAAAAAGTGTATATATATATATATATATATATATATATATTATTATATATATATATATATATATATATATATATATATATATATTCTCTCCCCCTAGCCTTCAGGAGTGGACATAAATTGTCTGTATGTTGTGATTTAAATTGGCCTTGGCTGTGATTTTCAAGATGTTTGATTTCTTGTTTGCTTATGTTGCTATGTTGTGGATGTGCTTGGATAAGGTTAGAAAAGTGTCGAAGGTGATTCTTAGTATTTTAGAGAGTTTGATTAGTGGAATTGGTCTTATTAGTATTTCTGGGTGTTTGTTAGAAAGGTGTCTATCCGTGGTAATTAGGGTATTTGAGGATTTATCTTGGGATGCTGTCATCCTGTTGTTTTGCTAAAAATATCTGGATCGGGAGGGTGTCTAGTGCAGGGAGGTATGGCTGGTTCAAGCAAGAAGAGTGATGTGCAATAGTAGTTTTGTGCAATAGCGGGGTTTTGTGACAAGAGATACCAAAGGGACGGTCCATTGCTTGCATTATTATGAATATGTGGTGGACGTTCTTTTAACTTTTTGTTATGGTGTATATGCTGTTCATCTTTCCCCTTCAGACGAAATGAGGAAGGTAAAGAACAAAATATCTGCATATATATAAATATATATATATATATATATATATATAAGAGTATATATAAGGGAAAGATATGGGTTAAGATAGGGCAGCAGTATATATATAGAATATACAGTATATATTCCCAGATGTCGCTCTGCCTCTGCCAAACGTAAGATTCGTAAAAAAATATAATCAATAATTACCTATTTTTATTTAACGTTTTTTGATCCTGTTTATTCACAATGAAACATTGTTTGTATCATACAATAACAATATTTGAGAAAAAAAAATCCACATAAATAGGATAAGGACCTGGACCTATATAATGAAAATAAATGTTTTTTTCAATGCCACAAAAACTTCCTTAATCGATCTACGAAGTTAAAATTCTTCCCAAAATAGGTAAGGTGGCGAGCTATCCAATGAGGTTCCAATTGATCAGTAAATACGTCAGTGAACTAGAATTGGTAATTTAAAACTTTTCAACAGAATTTTCAGGCTTATGGACTTAAAGTGAGTTTAAAATAGGCTCCATAGTCAAAAGTTAATCAATAAATCTATAGTCATCTAAAGAATTGAGTAACAATTTGTACACTGAAAGATACTAAAAACTTTTTCCATCTTAATTTTCTTGTTTTTCTTTGAACTACTTTTGGCCTTTTTTGTTTCTTCTCAATTTCGTTTCCACCTCTTCTTATGACGTCCACACTCGACCACAACCGAATTGTATAAATAAGTAAATTGATACGTTATTTAAAATATCTTATATCATCAATTTTGTATTAAACTTTTTTGTATTAAGGTTTTCTCTCTATTTTATTCACCTGTTAAATGTCTTTGTCGCGAACATAATTATTATTTTTTTTTCATACCAGTAGGGCAAAATCTATCGTGATTTATATATGTCCGATCTAAATACTCCATTGTTTTGTATTACTTATAGGTATTATAGACCCGAGTCTCTATTAGTAATTAAGTTAGTATAGAAACTATTACACATATCAATCTGTTACTAATTCCTGAGTAGACTTTAATTTTTAACATGTATTTATTTAAATAATTTTATTATCTTACATACGTAGTTCAAATTTTTAAAGCCTCTCGTTAATTATATATATGGCCAGCGTTTAGATTGTCCGTCATATGTATCTTAAAAACTATTAATACTACAGTAAAATAGAATACATTTTCGGAATCAGCGTAAAACGTTAGCCCTGGAACGTATAATTAATGTAATAAATGCGTAATAAATAACAATTAATATGTCTTCGTGTAAATGATAAATTTACATTCTTCTGTTTGTAATTTAAAAACAGTTCATTATAACGGGGTCATAAATTTGTAACGGGGTCTGTAACGGGGTTTGAATAGCAAAATCTCTTTCTCGTGCACAAAATTAAATTGAATATATATATATATATATATATATAGAAAGATATAGAGATAGAGAAAGAGCAAGATATAGATATATATATATATATATATATATATACATATTTAAGTACAATTAGGGGCTCGGAGCCGACGAGGAAACATAGGGGGATGTTTTCTCCATACCCCTGTAGGGAGGGCGAGGAAAACCCCGCGACACCCAAATATATATAGAGCAGAGGGTAAACAGAGCGGGGGGCAGCAAAGTATATATATATATATATAGTAGATATATATAAGTATATATATATATATATATATATATATATATATATATATATATATATAATCAATATTGTTTGTTGAATTTAAATAGTTATTTTCTAAAAAATACATTTATGCAAAGACTCTTGCGAAAGGTTTAGAAACGATGGTCGAAGGCTCTGTAACACTACTAATAAAATTGATTTAATAAATAATCGACAGGTCGATTTCTGTATCAATTGTAAGTGCATGCTCAACACATTACTTGCACTTTAACACTTTGGTTATTTGCTGTCATTAACCAAAAGTTAAAAAAATAAATGTACACTCAACAGTACTTGCAATTTAAGGGAAAATACTCTATAATGCATATTCTAAATCATGTCTTATCAGAATTTTCTTGTATAAGTCAAATAATTTTTTCAAACCTTTTTCTTCTTCACCCTAAGATAAACGTTACAGTAATGGCGCCTATTTGTTGCCAGTTAAGATTTTGTTTTACTTTCAAGCACATCGTACGTCTGGCAAAAGAAAATTCCAAATTTTTAATTAGAATGAAAAAGAAACCAAATGACTTTTCTGATTTTGAAGCGAAATTTTAAGTCTAATCTTTTATACGCGTTTAAACTTATTATTATTATTATTATTATTATTATTATTATTATTATTATTATTATTATTATTATTATTATTATTATTATTATTATTATTATTATTATTATTATTATTATTATTATTATTATTATTATTTGATTCAGAGCCTAGAAAAAATTTGTGGAGATGTCTAGAGGAAGAATATGGAGTTTCGGGGAGAATGCTCAATGCAATTAAGAGCTTGTACGAGGTGTGTAAGTGCAAGGTGAGGACAGGACATGAAAATGAAAAGTGGTTTCAAGTGAGACCAGGGGTGAAGCAGGGGAGTGTGTTATCGCCCCTGTTGTTCATAGCAAATTTAGATAAGGTTATAAATAATTTTAAAGCAGGATGGAATAAAAATGCATACAGAATGGGGATTTTGGCATACGCCGATGATATAGCTTTTTGGAGCGTGAAGGAGTGGTTTCAAGTGAGAACAGGGGTGAAGCAGGGGAGTGTGTTATCGCCCGTTGTTCATTGCATATTTAAATAAGGTTATAAATAATTTTTAAAGCAGGATGGAATAAAAATGATGAATGTAATTTGGCACGCCGATGATATAGCTTTCGAGCGTGGAGGGAAATACATAGAGGGACTGGAAAGTAGGAATATGTTTAGAGGAGGGAGGCCTGAAAATGAATAAGGAGAAGACGGTGTTTATGGAATAAATAAATAGAGAGAGAGAGAGAGAGAGAGAGAGAGAGAGAGAGAGAGAGAGAGAGAGAGAGGGTTAAATATACAGAGAGATGGCAGCAACATAAAAGAGAGAGAAACTTGAAGTATTTAGGTATGTGTCTCAAGCTAGGGAGAAAGTTAAAGATTGCCGAAGGGATAGGAAAATACGGAAGAACGTGAGTGTTTTCTATCCTTTGCTGAAGAATCAGAATATGCCTCTGCAGGTGAAAAAAAATCATTTTTGAGAATGTTTTGACTCCCATATTGATGTATAGTGCGGAGAGTTGGACGACCAACGTATCCACAAGAAGCAGAATACAAGCAGCGGAGATGAGGACTTTGAGGGTAATGCTGGGAAAGAGCAGAAGAGATAGAGTGAGAAATGAACATATACGAGAGAGAGCAGGGATATGTGCAATGAGAAATAAGATAGAAAAGGCACAACTGAGGTGGCTGGGACATCTAGAGAGAATGGGGGATGGAGAGAGTGGCGAAAAGGTCTTGGGAGTGGAGGCAGGAAGGTAGGAGACCGAGGGGGAGGCAGAGAAAAAGGTGGAGAGATGAAATAGAAAGGTACTGGAGAGGCATAACTTTCCGATCATGGAATTGAGAAGAGGTGGAGACTTCGAAGATAGAGACAGATAGAGGATGAGACTACAAACTCTGACAGGCAGATAAATGCCTTCCTGGGAACTGAAGTTATTATTATTATTATTATTATTATTATTATTATTTAGAAATTCTATATGGGCTTTTGTTTTAATGTAAATTTTACTTTTAGCTTCCAATTCACGAAATGTTTTCTTCTAATTTCCATTTAATTTTTTCTTAAAACTATTCTAGAAAACATGATCCATATTTATCTTTGTTAGTTCCTGACCGGTTTCGTCCGTAAACCTCGGACATCTTCAGAGTTTCGATCTCACATCGAAAATGAATGAATTATTTTTACACAAGATTTAAGAATATAAAATTATGTAATTAGAAAAGATTTATATTATACTTTCTAAGAAATTAAACATTATCCTAAGACACCCACTTTTTGAAACCAAAAGCAAAATTTTCAAGATGTTAAGATTTGAATATTAGTAATGAGGTAAGATATATGTTATATATAAGAAAAATATATATATATATATATATATATATATATATATATATATATATATATATATATATATATATATATATATCCCTTGAACAAAATCTGATAATAGAAAAATTCAAACTAGAATATATATATATATATATATAAAGAAGAGTGATATAAGAAGATATATATATATATATATATATATATATATATATATATATATATATATATATATATATATATATATATATATATATATATATATATAGTTATTATTCTCTTTAGCAAAAGCAATTTGATATATATTTTCTTTATTTTATTTGTGTATCTATTATTTTAAATATCTATTAAAGCCAGTTCTGTTAGCCCTTTTTCTTAACACCTAGTTTTGTTATAGAATGATAGTAAGTTTAGTTTCTGAGACTTTTCAGAGTTGAGAAAATATCTTTCTAAAGTGTAAGATCGATGCTAGAATCCGAATCGATCCAAATGTGACTGAATCGATCAAATAGATTCCAGCTCATCACAAAACCAAAAGACTTCCTTGAAAATGAAATTTAGTAATATGAAATCAGTTGCAGGTGTGAAAAGTCTCCTAGTTGGTTTGAAAAATCACTAAGATTATAGATCGTAATTTTTTTTTCTTTTCATTAACATTGATTCTTACACGAGATCTCATTTCTTCATTAAGTAATTAAGGT
>JABUQX010041279.1:47500-50000 GCA_015478945.1 Trachelipus rathkii | reverse complement strand
CTGTGGTCTAATTCTCCAACTAATACAAGGACCATCTCTTCAGGCCTCCTGTTCTTCCTCCAACTCAACCCTGGACGATTCTGGCATCTTTCCCTCTTCCTCCTCTTCTCTCAGTGATGTCCCAATGACTTTGCCTGGGACTACTTTAATCAGAGTGAATGGCTCCTGAAAATTCTTTGAATTTATTGAACCGTTATGGAACGGCAGGGCAGCCGGATGGCGTTCCTCCCCGATTTTGAGGGAGTGTGCTTCCGTGCATCAACCCGCCCTCGTTCAACTATATTCCGCTATGTATTATTGTAACTTTCCCTCAGTGTTGGTAGCACGCACATGTCCAACCTATCCGAAAAAAAAGGAAGCTGCCCTGATCCTTCTAACTACCCACTATGCTCAATTTTGTATTCTACCTAAGATCTTTGAAACCCTTCTCAAACCCTCATTTCTTAAGATCATCTGGAATCTCATTTCCCTTCTACCCTATCGCCAGACGGTTATTCGGCGCTCGAGATTATGGCGATATGGCTTCCTATCATTACTAATTTTGGATTCTTAAGCTCCTAGGAACTACCGGGGGAGACTTGGTGGTGGTGCATGAAATCAATGCCAAAGCATCTGACCGGGTATGGCGCGTCACTGCTTCCAAGCTTCCCTACCTTTTGGCGTTCACTCCTTTCTCTTTGCCTACTATATCTAGTTAAACTCAAATCGCTCAATATCTCTGTTTTTGATGGGGCGACTTTTCTTTTCTGTCAATAGTGGTGTTCCTCAGGGTCTGTCTTAACTCTACTTCTATTCCACCTATATATTTCAGTAATGTCTTCTCACTGCAATCATAACTCTATTCCACCCATATGCCGATGACTCGACCCTCATTCTTCAACTCATTTCAGTTCTACCCCCCCCCCCTTTTACTTCTAGAATTGGCCTCTTTCCTTAATCTTTCCGATTCTATTCTCAGCCCTGGAAGAATTTCCGGGTCGGGTCGTCTCAACCTTGTGAAGGTTCAAATTCTTTCACCCAACGTTTTACAAATGCCTCCCTCTAAGTGCGCAAGACTTTCCTAGGTGTTCTTGGGTGCGAGGCCCTGCATGTGTTCAATCCGTCTCGCCTCTTTCCTGTTGCCAATATTCAACTCTCTCGGCCTTAACATAAAGCAAAAAATGTCATGGAAACTTCACATCACAACGGTTTAGGGCAGGTCTCAAAAGAAACTGGGATTTCTCTTTAGACCTGTGAGAACTTTTTTTTCGTACTTCTCAGTGTACTCCAGTTAAACATGGGCCTCATCCGCCCTTGTATGAGTACTGCTCTAATATCTGGGGGGGAGTCTACTGGTTTTTCTATCCTGGAGTGTTGCTTTTAGTATACCATTATTGTCTTACTCCTATGTGCTTACAGTACACTAAACAGCTAGTTCCTTTCATTTTTTCCATTTCACATATACTTCTTTGCTTCAACCAATATTCATCCCAGCTGTTTCAAATCCATTTTCACTTCCAGTTTCAACTGCATGCATACGCGGATCTGAGCCAAATTCGTTCACATCCCCCCTAAAAACTGGACATAAATTCAATTTTCAGCCGATTTTAGCCGTATAAACACCAAACGTTGCTTTTTTGGCCCTCGAAAACGTTGTTTTCTGTGTTTTTTTTCTCTCTCTTCTTTCTTTCAGAATTTCAGATTTTTCCCTACAGTGCAGTCCATGTTCTTTGACAATTCATATCAACTTTCAGAGGAAATCTTTTTCGAATGACATATTCTCAAACTCATGCAATAATATTCAAGATTCATTACCTACAAGGAATCGATCTACATAGAACCTCAATTTCCTGAATTTTCTTGATACGTGTCCGGCTTCCAGCCCGTTTCGTTCCAATTCATCACAAGGGCATAGCCCATTTGTTTTGATGTTCAATGTCTTGGCAAGGTTGGAAAATGATATATTTTATTTTGTTCTAACCCAGACCAGTTCTCTATTTGAAATTGTGAAATATTTCTGAGATGTTAGTGCGCTAGTTTAGAAGATAACATACATATTTTTTACGGGTGTAGACTTGCCACAGTGCTAGTTTCGCCGTCTGCAGGATGGCTTTCCATTCATTTTGCCATTTACCAGCCTTCTGTTTGGTATTCGTTGTCTTGGGAAATCATCTTCTTACTTATTCTTTCTAACGATAAAGATATTACACAAGTAATGTTTTTTGTATAAAATTTAATTTTTCTATTATCTCCCTACTGCCTCAACGCCTTGCTTTACTAAAACAATAATATCTTAGGGGTTGCTTTTTAAAAAGAATTGCATTCACCTTGCCCGACGTGAGTACACTCCCTTTATTGGACGATATATTTATGGTTTTGGATTGGAGGCTATTGTAATGAAAAAAATGAGATGTAAAATTTATTCAATACACCACCTTTTTAACACACCTACTTTGAGCAAAAAAAGGGACTTCTGCCCGGTGGGGTGGGAGTGGATGTATGACAACCGGAGGCACCTAGA